>MU275333.1:33189-58135 GCA_022160315.1 Panus rudis PR-1116 ss-1
ATTAAGGTTCAGAGTTCAAACAATTATGGTATGTCAGATCAGTTCTTATATAATCAATCCAAAAGCGGTATATTTCAGAGATATCTTTTCGTACGTATTGCACTGAGCTTAACCTACAAGAATCCATACGAACTTCATCCCTCGAGACTCAAGCAAGACGCAAGGCAGGCTGGTTAGGAGCCTGTGTTTCACCCCATATCACGAGTTTCGGAGGAGTGGTGAACCGTGAACGGTCAAGAACCGGCGTTCAAGCGTGACGTTTCTCGTCTTATAGTGCGTCCCGTCACAAGTCAGGTGTTCGTGACTCAGCGCGTAAGCCACGATGCGTCACAGTGACGACCTTGCCGGCACTCGGGGGAACGCGCGCTGCCAGAGTACTAGTGCCACTCCTGTTTCCTCTTGTGCAGACTCTGCTCAGTGCTCTAAACTTTGGATTTCGTACTGTCTCAAATTTTTATCGACAGGATTCCTTATACAAGTAAGCATCTTGAGCTGTTGGAGCGAGAGAGATTCTCTAAGCTGCCGCAGCTACTTAGTATTCCACTAGCATAAGATGCCTCGGGGTAAACGACGCAAGACTGGAGCAACCGACAGCCATGAAACAGTGAAAGCTCCCACATCTGGGGAAACAGTATCGAATGGGAGTACCGCAGCTCGTCGTAATGTCCGCGGGCGAAGAGGCGGGCTTCAGGATCTCCCCAAAATGCCGCTGGATATCCTTCTCGAGGTAGGGTCTAATGAGCGGCCTACCATTATCAGAACCGAAATGTATATGATTTAAATAGATATTCTCGCATGTCCATCCAATGGATCTGCTGAATCTTGCCCGTACAAGCCAGGCGTTCCGACGATTTCTTCTGTCTCGCACTGAGGCTTCCCTGCTTTGGAGGGCTGCTCGAGCAAATGTACCTGAATTGCCCAATATCCCCGACAATATAAGTGAACCCGCCTTTGCCAATCTGCTTTTTGACCCCCATTGTCATGTAAGTACATGTCTAGTTGCACAGATATCCAGCGGTCTCCCTGATATTATACGTAGAGCTGCCTGAAACCTGTTACGTCTGAACCGATATGGATATTCCGCAAGAGATACTGTAAGGATTGCAAGCTTTCGAAGTGAGTGATAAACTAATGAAGTCTTCCTGTTGACTTAGCGGAGTCACATACCAGTATCGAACTCATGCATGATGTTATCATGTCCGACCCAATGGGTCGATTCTTTTCACCTATGGCACCCTGTCCCCTACCCTATGCTGTCAACGCAATCAGTATCAGAGGTGGGTTGCAGAGAACTGTCACTACGCATTTCATTCAACTCTCACCCTGTATCAGGTCAAAGGAAAGAGATTGTGGCGCTTCATGCGCCTGATCTAGAACAATTGCGAGCAGAGTTTAACAAACTAAATACCGATGCCGAGAAGAATGCATTTATTCAAGAGCAACGGTCGTTGTCCACGCGTCTCCGCACAGTGAGTATCTTCGTCGCGAAGACCGACGCGGTACTGAGATCGCCTAGCAATACGACAAATGTAGTTCATGGTTCGCCACTAGAAAAGTGGTTCGCCAGTGCGAACTGGACAATATGCGCGCCGCCAGATTCCAGGCGTAAGTTATTCCGAAGCCTTCATCTCTAATATGGCCGGTATCTGATACATTTCTTTTAGGATTGAGGTGAGACTAAAGGAGGAGGGTTGGGGACCTGCACTCGAATTTATGACCGAACACCAATTCGGCTATTTCTCTGGCCACCCATTACAAGACATACCCATTGTCAGGCAGCCTAAGCCACTGACTTCGCGTAGTAAGTTGGGTATGCTGCGATTGTGTTGCGGTATTCACCGAGCATTTGGACAGCATGGCCTAGGGTCTACAAAGAGATATTGCCAGCGCTCGAGCGCGCGGAACAGGGGCGAATGAAAATGGAGCGCAAGGATTTGATGAAATCTCGTTTGGAAATCCTCGAAAGGCTCATAGAAGAATTCAAAGTATCCTGTCGCTTCTTTTTTCCAGGTCTACGACAAGTCGCCCAGTTCCCAGACTTCGTTGAGATCATTCGTGCTCCTTCAGACGTGAACATTACTGAAGATTCCTTCCGTGCCTTGCGACATCGCCTTCGGGATGTTGTCACTACCTGGGAAGCGACTCAGCGAAGAATTCTCTCCCGCCATATTGAACATGCTTTGGATGAAGACAGTGTAGATAGCCTTCAGGCCATTAACCCTCTAGAGCTCGCGATAGGAACCTACTTTGTATGTCCGTGCCAGGATTGTCCCGACGTCCCCGCGGACGGTCAAGTCTGGCCTCACACCATACGTTCGGCGATCGCACATTCCTCCGCACAAACATCAAGCGAGCGTATGTTCTCGCCCACTACATTAGGACCCAAAACAGATCTCGAGAGAGCTCCCCCGAATGTGCTCCTTGAATTCCTGGAATGCTCTTCGCCGGATGTGATTCAGTTCGGAAACCCATGGGTGGCGGAGCTGATAGCAGATCTGGTGAGGAAGTGTGGGCTGGATCCCCTATCCGCGACGCCTAAGGAGATGGATGAGTTACAGGCTAGGTTTGTCTGTGAAGCCTGTACCATTGCGAACCAAGAGAGTATGGTCCTCACTTGGAGGTCTGCGGTAAGTACTTTCTGCTGCGATAGTTGCCTCTATGTACACATACTAACATATGAATCTATTGCTCTATCAGGTTTTACATACTGCGCAGCGTCATTGCTCCTATCCACCACTATCTCATGATTTCATGTGGTTCCTGGAACTTGAATATCAATTTCACCTCGACGAGTTTTCTTACAAGCTTTGGCAGCCAAAGTCGAACACCACCGAGGATCTCGTTCTTGCTGCAGAAGCCCGTATGAAGGGGGTCGCCCTTGTTCAACAGGAAACAATATTGCCGATATGGCATTGCGCACGCTGCATTGAGAATCACGAACTGGAGCGGAAGTCTGATGTCTTGGTCCATCTGCGTGATTCGTAAGTTTGGCTTCTACTTGAAGATGAATATCTGAAATGCTCACCGAGGGCCACAATCGTACTTTTCTTCTCAGACATGATATTGAAGAAGCTACAGAAGACGACTTGTATGCCGTACCAACATTAGAGGACGAATGGTCCCCATACGAACCTATCATTCTGATTTCCGACGAACTCACTAGTTTATCTCCGGCACTGGAAGAGGCTCTCCGGAAAGGAAGTGCTATCCGCGTTCCGAAGGAGGAGCTCTAATCCCGGTTCTTGACCTATCATCATACTCGCAACGATTAATATGTACTACCTTGAATCGTCTTTCCTCTTCATTCCAAATTCCATGTTATCTTGAAGTTGTGCCTCCTCGCAAGCAGACACTGTATCCGAGTATTTCATCGACAGCGTACATGGTAGTACCAATAGCAATTCAGCACATGTGACATGTAGTGGTATCGTGAAGTGAAAGCTTCTTCATCGATTCGCAGGTACACGCGAAATAATCCATAGCGTTATGCTTCTTCATCGATTCATCCTCGCACAGCACCAACTCGCCTTTTGGGACACGCACTCTGGTAATAGGGTAGGCATATCCTGTTCCGGCATGCCACCCGGCAGAAATACTATCGGAGAATGTCCTTGTCATTCACTCTTTGGGGTCGGAACCTGGTATATGTCTTCGTCATATTCCGAGATACCATCATGTCTAACAGATGTCTACGTATACAATCGTGTAACTCTACAGCACATCACAAACCCCCATCGTTTAACGTTCAACATTCATCTCCGAGATGAGAAACCAATAGTCCTTTCGCCACGAGTGCGCACAGGATACATCGGAGGGTTACGCGGAGTAATGTAAACGTCTGCCCAAGGAGGAAAAGTAGAATTGTCGTCTTGCGCCGCGGAAATGTCCCGGTCCCAGGTTGTGCGTGCGTTCTGCTGGTATTGAAGTGGGAGCCAGCCGTCGGAATTGCATGAGAGCCAGACGAAACCTGTATTAACGTAAATCACCCATTTTGAAATGTACGGAAGTGGGGGAGTGTGTGGGAGGGAAACCATTACGTCGCGAATGTTCTCTAGTAGGAGATCTACTTACGGAGATCTTCTTCACTATCCATTACTGGTGTACATTCCAATGTGACCCTGTCGCCATGTCGAAGGGTTATGGGTACGTGGGGCGGAAGACGATATCCGTTGATCTGTGGCGAACAATGAATGAGCTGAGCAGACGGCAAGAACGATTCAGATACACCGCCAATCAAGCAATGTGTGGGAGCGCTCTCAACTAAGAACCCGAACTTGAGAACGAGGGTCAGATCATCGGCTCCTCGAGGGTCAGCTCAGTTTCGGCTCATGTCTCTAGAGCTATATCGGCTCATTGTGATATCATCTGAGCATCTGGATGGGCTCGAGTACACCTCTTGACTGGAGGTCACCCTGAGACCGTTACCGAGCCTTGCTTGAGATGATTAATTTTCTCTCAACTGAGAAATGTATTGGTACTCAAAACACTTGTCCTGCGGGACCACCCCATCTCATCTCATGTTACAGAAAGGACGACAAATATATGCATAAGTGATCCTGATATTCTGAGTGCAGCTGAGTGCAGCTCAGAGACGTCCACCCAATGTATGTTGCACTTCAGAGACCATCTGCTAACCAGGAACATATGATACGGCCCTTCGACAGCGGCATGTGCGGCATCAGGCGGCAGGCTCGGCGCTGGAGCCAACGCACTTCAAAGCAAGCCACCGAGCAAGCGAATTGTTGCTCTCTCTTCTCTTCTCTTCCAACTCCATCCCCCCTCACTGCCTCTCACCCTCTTATTATCCCTCCAGGCTCTCGCCCTCCTCCAACCCTTGCAGGCCTACCTTGTGAAACCCGGATCAGTGACAGTGAGTTACTTCCCACTTACTAGCCTCTCACATTACATTCACCTTCCTTAAGTTTCGATGATATGATTGTAGGTGATGAGGCAATGACGTGGCATAAGAACCCAAGATGACAGGCTACTCACGGTAAGTCCATTGGCCCTGTACTAGTCACCCTTAATGCATCAACATATTGACCGCCATTCAGAATCCACATTTCCACCATTTCCTGAGTAGTGTCGCTTCCCAGTCACTGGGGGAGGGTGGGCGGGGTGGGATGTAACATTACAGTAGTATGATTTGAATTGTACAATATAGTCTAGTAGTACTGTTTGCTAGTAGCTTGTATTGTATATCATGTACAGTATTGGTGTAGAATCTACATAAAATTGAATTTTATATCAGATATGTTTTTTCTGTAAGATATGTCATCTGAAAGCGAGAAACCCAAAAGAAAAAAGAAATGGAAAATATATTAAATTCAAGCTCCGCCCCTTGTAGTCGCCTCAAAAGCTTGATCTCAGGTTGAGGTTTTTTGTTGAGCTCAGCGAGGTACACGCTCTCAACTGAGTCTCATTCAACTTCGGTAATGGCAACAGCAGGAGGTTTCGCTGTGGAGTGGTTGGCACCTCCGGGTGCCGAATTTCGGACCCGCGGTCGGGGTGATCCAGACACTTTCCATGGCACGCGGTGTAGGTACGCACGTAAGTCCCCATCGCCGCATAGCTAGCATTATGAGCACCAGCATAGTCAGTAATCTGAACAGAGTCTGGTGAATCGGTACCGTCCCAAGTGATAATACATTGCAGATCTACAGGTAGGAACGTCAGTTCGTCAGGCAACATAGCCCAGCGCAATGCGAACCTGGAACCGCAATGACACTGCCCATGCAGTGATCCATAGACGGATTCGTGCCGATAGAATAGCGATTCTTCTCCCTTGAAAAGTACCAATTCTTCCATGGCGTGTAAGGATTTAGTGCCTTCAGATACCCCCAATACGGGAACTTCGGGATAACAGCTTCAGCATCGTCAAAGCTCGTGGCGCGCTGTGGCGAGGGCGGCGGCGTAAGGATCTCGGCTGGTACGGGGATACAAGGTAGGGGTGAAGGTGGTAGTCGCAGTTTATTGGAGCAGCGAGTAGGCTTGTGCGTTCTGACAGGCATCGTGATGTCGACGATCAAGATGAGCCTACCAGGAGCAGCTGTGTTATGGGGCATGGACAGTCAATCCGAAGCCCATTTTATAGATTGGCCGCGATCGCCACAGCAGGTTCGGAGGAAAGTAAAAAGGAGGTCCATAGATACCTTCACAGTGGCAGACGCCGTTTCGACAGGCCAAATCCAAATATGTGTGCGCCTGTCCTGAATTCAGTTGGGTCTTGGGAGGTCGCGGACTCGCGGTGTCGGCGTGGATCAGATACGATCGATCTTCTCACATACCAACCACCTTGATTCGGGGGATACAAAGAGGCCTTAGCGTTATGAACGTTGTAAATCCTTCTGAGATGCTTCCTTGTATCACCTGTGATGTGAGAACAAAAGAAGGAAACAAAGGCAGTGCTGCGGCTCGAGGCCCACTGCGTCGTCATCCATTTACGGTGGCATCCAGCCAACTTACTTATAACAAAATTGTGCCTCACCCGCCAGTAAGGTTCGAAGATTTTCGTCGATGTCACGACTCGGGCCTGTCTACCACTCAGTCTTTCAACCAGAAACTTACTTTGACATTGCCTGGAAAGAGAACAATGGTCAGACGTTATCGCATGAGATCGTGTATTGAGAACGGAGTCCCTGCAAGAGAAGGGTCAACTTCTGACTTCTTCATCATTCACCTGTCGTCCCGAGACAGCCCCCCAGTACTAGTAGCTGCTTCCTTGCAATCGGATCCTTTGAACCATCTTCTACGGTCTCAAGTTGGGTCATCGAGCGTTTGATGATCGTGCTCGTACTCACCTAGTGCAGCTCGACAGGAATAATGGTGAAAGGCAACAGAATGTCACTCCTCATCGGGGTCTCGGGGTGCCAGCATTGTTGTCTGCGTGAAGTTCAATGCTGATTTGCTGTTCGAGACTTGGACACTTGCCGTTGAGGAAAAGACGAAGCGAGGGTCGCAAACAGCACGGTACTTACCTGTGACTACGAGGAGGGGGAGGAGGTAATCAAATCACGCCACCGCTGTAGTAACTTATAGGCGGCGGTATGGCCGCCTTGAGGTGGTTGTGCAGAAGGACGGCATAAGAATGGCACAAAATTGCGACTACAGAGGTACTTACAACAGTGGCTTTCCGTGGGATCGGATGACTGGGACCTGTTGTCAGGCATACAATGACCCGTATCGCGTGTGCAGGCACGCGACGGGCGGGAAAGCTAATTTCATGAAGGACACCGACAACGCAAGGTCGAACGATATTACCTGGATTTATCAAATTTCATGCCAGCAGGACGACATAGTGGCAGGCGAGACATCTAGACTTACGCTGGAATAATACAATACTTTCCTTCTTGAAGGCTGAGCGAAGGTCGAGAGCTCAGAGATGCGTTTGGGGGTAGCCCGGGTAGTCACAACTCAGCTGACCCCGACATTGATACGAGGACTTGACGAGGACGTGTCTTCCTACGGAAGGTCTTGGCAAGTCTGAATGTCAGTATGGTCGACTCGGTTTAGTCCAGGAAAGGCTATACCTAAGAATTCGCACCCCCAAATGCACCCTCATGTTTAAGTTGAGAGATAAGAGGCCCCATCAGGTGACGAATGAGCGGTGCGGAGCCTCCATGCGCTGTCTTTCCTTGCCTGAGCGGTTCCAGACAAGGACCACCTACCTTGTTCCCTCAAGTATGCAGCATACCAGCGGTATGAAGGGGTGACGAGAAGAAGTGAAGTAAGGGAACGGAGGAGGAGTCTTTTGTCTAACGGTCGGCCGCGAGCGCCTCACGTGATTTGCGGATCAGCGCTGGAGCGCTGACCCCCAAGGCGGGCAAGCCCAAGTGCCAAGCCAAGTGCTTCGAAAAAGTAGTTCGAGCTCATATCAGTCCCGACTCTCTTCCATTCTCTGTGCGGAAGCTAACTCAAGATCAGACTTGTGCATTCACGCATATGGAATACTTGACAAGCTCCCTCAGTGTGGTGACTCTTGCTCACCAAAGAGCGCATCATTCAAGCTGTTGAGCCTGGAGCATATTGTACATGTCCACTGCCAGTGAGAAGAAGCGACAGGTATATCTCTATCACTGTTCAACCACCTGACGCAAATTTCGTGATCAGAAGCGGAAGATGAATATCCGTAGCCAATGCTGTTTAACAACATATGGTCTCCCCATGTATCACGCGTCGTCGTACGGGATGGTCCTGAGGACCTTCTCCATCATATGGTAAACGATTTCATCATTCCAGACACCAGAAGCCTCGGTTTCGTGCTTCTTGACAGCACCTTATGGTTCAATCGGTGCCGCAATTCAAGCGTTGTGTTCTCCTCATATGCCCGGTCCATCTGCTCGCGACTGACTTCTTTCTCTTCTTGATAGAGTACGTGTGGCGCCAGGAAGGCCATGTGCATGCCCATGCGTCGCTATGATGTAGATCAAGTCGCGAGCATATTGTAGAACCTGCATGACTGCTTACGGTGGGGTCCATGTTGTGGAGGCCAGATGTTGCCCCGCTACTATGCGTCTCTTGCTTCCGCCGGCTTATCCTGATAGCTGCAGCATCATGGTCCAGCATGGCTCATATCCACTGCCATAACGTCTGGAGAAGCACGATATCTGGTTGTTATGGAATATATAACCCCCCTTCCCGACTTCGTCTTTTTCTCGGTCATCAGGACTCTTCCTCTCCTCTCCCTCAACCGCACTTTGAGCCTCGCCGCCTCACGGGTTTCCTGAGATGTTCTCCACGTCCGTCCGATCCGCACTCATTACCCTTGTCGCTTCTGCCATTGCGGTGTCCGCTGCTCCTGGCTTGTCGCTCAAAGTTTCCGGTCCTGAGGCTGTTGACGGTGTTGGCAACCTCAAGGTCGTTGCTACACTCATCAACACTGGCGATGAAACTTTGAAGCTCCTTAACCACCCGAACAGTCCCCTCTCCACTTTCGCTACAAACACGTTCAACATTCAACGTGAGGATTCTGGAGCTACACCCACGTTCAATGGTGTGAAGGTACGCAACGCACAGTCCAACACAATTTGGTTTTCACAAATTGACCGGTTCCGTAGGTCAAATACGTCCCGACCGTCGCTGCGAAGGTTGGTGGTGAATCGGCCATCACTGTCCTCGCACCCGGACAATCCGTAAGCGTCGAGCACGATCGTGAGTGATACTCTCTCTTTCAATGGTCTGTGCACTTTACTGATCTGTTTCTCAATCAGTCTCCTCCGCGTACAACTTCACTTCCTCTGGAGAGGGTAAATATACCGTAGAGGCTAACAACCTCTTTCACTACATCAACGATGCGAACGAAGTTTCCCAGCTCCATGCCGATGCGGAGGTTCACACTGCCGCTCTCAAGGGTACCCTGAGCGTCGCAAAGAGGAGCCACTACGGCAAGCGAGCGACCTTCACCGGGTGCTCGTCCTCTCAGCAATCTGGCTTAAACACTGCCGCTTCTTCCGCTCAAACTTACGCTGCCAACGCGTATTCTTACCTCCAATCTCACACTTCTGCTACAACCCGGTATACCACCTGGTTCGGTACATATACCTCGTCCCGTCATTCGACCGTCCAGTCGCACTTCCAACACATCAGCAGCAATGACTTCTCGAGCTTCCACTTTGATTGCACCTGCACTGACTCCGGTACCTACGCCTACGTGTACCCTGATGAGTATGTATCGTGCTCATATTCTGCTGGTGGATGTCATACTCACGTCATTTGTCTAGCTTCGGCCACGTTTACCTTTGCGGTGCCTTCTGGCAAGCTCCAAACACTGGCACTGATTCTAGGGCTGGTACTCTCATCCATGAGGTCCGTTCCCCATCTTCTCACTCGTCAATATGGAAGCTCATATCACTTTCTTTAGAGCTCTCACTTTACACAGAACGGTGGCACTGATGACCACGTCTACGGCCAGACTGCTGCCAAGAACTTGGCGAAGAGCAACCCTGATCAAGCTATCGACAACGCCGACAACCACGAATATTTCGCTGAGAACAACCCTGCTCTGTCGTAAATACCATGTCTACGAGTTGCAATGTGTAATTAAAATCAGCAACTTGTATGGACTACGCAATGCAATGTACTCTTAACTTTATGATGCACGTATCTGTGTTGATTTCTTGGATTCTTGAACACATCTCTGGCCAGGATCAACTTGAAGTTCTAAGGTGCGTATCCAGTGCCTCCGATTCCGAAGCTCGTCGCCCATACCTTGGACGCGCACACGTGACCTTGTACGCGGTATAATTCCGATGAGTCCGGCGCCTTCCGAGCAGTTCTGACTTGCTTCCCTTCCACCAACATCTTTCTCACCTGCTTTACCCATACTGCTCAGCGAAGACCCTTATCAATATTTCTACTGTGTGTTGAACTCTTTTTGTGCGCGTGTAGTGTTCGCTGATTCCTCATTCCCGTACAGAGCTACCATGCCCCCTCGCGCAGCCACCGCTCAACCAACTCCTTCCAGAGGTGCCAGTCCCGTCCCCGAAGACTTTGACGAAGTAGTACTTCAGTTGTATATGATTCTACTGGTATTGACATTACGCGTATGTAGACCCCTTTCTTTGACACCGTAGATGAGCTACAACAACATGTGAGTTTCGGGCTTAAGCTGGCTATATGCGCATCATCCTAACTTACACGGCCGCGAAGGGTATCAACGTGCAAGATATCCTCAAGTTGAAGGTAATTGATAGCTCTTCTGATCAATTGACTTGGCTATATGCGTATCTTCAATATCTTTCGTGTCATAGGCTGCCGCGATCAATACCGTCTCTGGCGTGAATATGACAACACGTAGACAGATGTTGAAGATCAAGGTAACGAATTCTCACTAGGATGTGCTTATGTTCTTACACTCGAGTTCTAGGGTATGTCCGAAGCAAAAGTCGAGAAGATCAAGGTGCGTATATATGATTGGCAATATACTCATTGTGTCTCAACGACAGTGATGCAGGAAGCGGCGCATAAAATGCTCGTAAGTTTTTAGGCAGCTCAGACCGCAGTCATTGCGACTCATATACTTGTTAGGGTTCCTCTTTTGCTACTGGATTGGAGATTCAAGAGAAGCGTAAGCGGGTAATGGCAATCAGCACCGGAAGCAAGAGCGTGGACACCATTCTCGGAGGTATGTGAGCTACTGACACTCCATGCAGCCCTGGTAACTCACGAGTATACCTTCAGGAGGGATCTCGTCCCAGTCCATTACTGAAGGTAAGTCCCATCTCTGCTGCGACTTTTACTGCTTGAACGTAAAAACGTGTAGTATACGGCGAGTATCGCACGGGGAAGACACAACTTGCGCATACAATGAGTGTTGTAGCCCAGTTACCACCGGATATGGGCGGCGCGGCAGGAAAGGTGACTATATGCGCTCTGATTGTAGATTTGAAGTATAGACTCAAACACGGTTGATGTTCTCAGGTGGCGTATATCGACACCGAGGGAACGTTCCGTCCTGACAGGATTAGATCCATTGCGGATCGGTTTGGGGTGAATGGGGACATGGCGTTAGAGAATATTCTATACGGTAGGCGATTCCCTGTGATGTTTCGTGGTCGATTGGACAGAAATCCGTTTGGTTGTAGCTCGCGCCTTCAATAGTGAACATCAGGTACGTATCTCTGATACCTGGATGGCATTCGCGATCGGCTCAGTGATATGTTGTTGCTTATTCCCCGTAGATGGAGCTCATCAACGAATGTTCGATGCGATTTGCCGAAGACAAAGACTTCCGTCTTCTGGTATGTTCTTGTTGCGTCTTGTTAATCTCGCAAACTGACCATGTTACGTAGATTGTCGACAGTATTATGGCACTATTTCGTACTGACTACTCGGGCAGAGGTGAACTCAGTGAGAGACAACAGAAAGTACATCGACCCCTGGCTTTAGCCTGTCCTGCACACTTCGTTAACCTCACTACCTGCAGTTGGCCCAGATGCTTTCTAAGCTGAGCAAGCTGTCCGAGGAATACAACGTACAGCTCGGTAACCCTCTCTATAGCTTACCACACTGCTAATATTCTTTTCGTAGATCGCCATCCTCATGACGAACCAAGTACAGTGTATGATGATCGCATCCATGGTAGTAATATTCCTAGCTTTGCTAACGCTCCTTGTGTAGCTGACCCAGGAGCGACCATGACCTTCGTGGCGGGAGGAGCTCTCAAGCCCATTGGGGGACACATCCTTTCTCATGCCTCAGCTACGAGGATGTTCCTCCGGAAAGGTCTGATAAATTCCTTCGTTCGGGGACCTTGTTTTTCTAGGAACGCACTGACCCACCTGTCTCGACCTATTAGGACGAGCCGAAGAGCGTGTCGCCAAGCTGGTCGATAGTCCGGATAGGCCTGAAAGTGAAGCCTCCTATAAACTCGATGAAGGTGGCTGGTCGGATGTCTGATTCTGAACGTCTCTGGCTGGTTGACTCCTCCTCTTGCTCTGCCTGCCTTTTCTTTGTCTGGATCTCGTCGCTTCGGTCTGTCATGCCGCTCGGCTTCTTGATCCTGTTACCTGAAGCTTTGACTCTCCTCCATTACGCTCGTCTCATATCGCTGGTAGTAGGATTATATGGGTCACTTAGTACTTTCCCGGTTTGTGGTGTTACAACCTCATTCATGTAATACAATATGGGTACATGTATCAATTTTTTGATGTATAGATGGTTTGAAGAGAATTTGCTGAATAGTGAACGTTAAACGTTAAACTCCCGTACGGGACACGAGCACGTGATGTGCATTCAACGCTCGGGACGCGTGTCATGGGAACTTTCCAGCGTCTAAGTGCAATTCACTTCTAACCTTAACCATCTTGTTCGACGCCCCACTAATTGCTCAATTGACCTCTTTTCGACATACTGACGGAAATTATGACTTATCCTGGTATGTTATACAATATCTGAGAACATCTCTATGTTGAAGTGCCCGGCAGGAGCACCCTTGCATCGCAGCAAACGACAAAGACTATCATCACCAACATACGACGAACAAGTTGTTCTGAGCCAAGAAGAAGTGGCAGCATTTGACGATTATGACAAGAATCTGACTCAATCATCGCAAAGACAGTCGTCTCCGTTGAAGATGTCCCAGACAATGGCTCAGGCCGATCGAAGGAAACGCGATGCTGCGATTGCTGCTGCGCTGGGCTTGAAGGAGATCACACAAGATGACGAAATAGCTGGTGCGGAAAATGGTACACTGTTGCGTATGTTCCAATTACGGCGAAGTGCTGAAATATCATGTCGCAGATACTAGGTCACCGTCCCCATGCGACCCCGCATCTCGGAAAGAGAATGAAGATCCCTCATCAAGCCACGCATATAGTCCGGGTACCCCTCGTAAATCTCGTAGAAACTCGCCTAAAAGTCCTTCGAAGAGCAATCCAACTTCACCGAGGAAGTTCAAAGGATTCCAAACAGCAGCGACTCTAAGTGGTTCTAAACCAGCCAATCCCCGAGATAGTGGAGTCGCGTTCGGGTTCGCTAGTGCACTGAGCGTTGACAGAACGACAACGCGGACGCCTCCCCCACCAGAAGTTCACCATCCCAACCCACTGCCCGCGTTGTTGGGATTCACATCTGCCTTACATCTACCTCAGGACACTCACCCGGACAGGTCTCGCTCAACCTCCCCTCACACACCTCCAGCAAGAGACATTGATGCTTGGTTTGAGCCGACAACAGTTCCGCCTGGTCCCATTGGCTTCACGTCAGCGAAAATGCTTGCCAGTAACGCACCCGAAGAGCCAGCACCCACGACGGAAGTGAACGACGATCGGTTGAAACCTACTACCGATCCGCCTGCATTTATTGGATTCCAGACTGCTAAAGCATTGCAGACAAATGCGCGGTTTAATGACGATGAACCCCATCCTCCCGATGGATCTTCTCAGCCGCACAACTTATCTCCTCTCGACAGTCGAAACGACGTGGAGATGGGCCCACCTGCGTTTATAGGGTTTGCCACAGGGAAAAGCTTACTCGCAGCGGCAAGTAACAAACTCGACCCTAGTGGAATCATCATGCCTTCTGCGGCAGCCTTCGAGCGAGCTCGAGCCCGGATGGCTCTCTGGCAACAAGAAGACGAAGGTGAGATCGACGATGGCTCACTGGTCGCTTCGACTACCAATCAAGCGACTCCGGCTTTCTTGAGAGCGGCCGCGCCGAGTCAAAGTAGTGTGGTTAATAGCCCAACGCCTGCTGCTGCCCCTATAAAACACACAACGCCTGCTGTCTCCAGGATTCAGGGAGGGACAAAGCCCTTCAAGTCACCCGTTATTAATAGACCTCAGGTTACTTCGCGTCCGGGTGCCGTCCCCAAATCCCCTGCTCCACTCGTTCGGCCCTCAATGGTTGGCCCACCCGTTACACCTCTTCGTTCTGGTGGTGTACCCTCCAATCTTGGCGCTTCGTCTGCGAAACGACCTTTCACTCCCCTTCGGCTCACCTCCGCGAATAAGACACCAGCTAGTAGGCCCGCCAAATTCGTGACACCTTTCAAGCCGGGTATGAAACCTGGAGAACCTGGAAGGCTAGATCTAGAGCGAAACCAATCTGTAAATCGCATACAGTATGCCCCCGATACACCTGTGAAGATCGTTGGTAACGGGAGGTCACCGGTGAACGTGAACGTGAAAGGGAAGGAGAGAGCAGATGGGAAGCGAACACTCGAATCATGTGGCCGCGTGCCGCAGTCGTACACAGTTGAGCAACTTGAAGCTATGGGGATGTAAGTGATATCTATAGAAGTCATAACCCACGCATCGATACTGACTGGTACTTCCCAAAGCAATACGAGCGAACTCTCTCACATTACTCCAGAATTAGCGGAATACTACGCCTTTCATAGCGCATCATCGGCTCCTCCTTCACCCTCTCAATCTTCCGTGGTACCCACCATACCACTTGGACCTATCGCCGCATACAACCGTCTCAAGGAAGATGGATGTCGATTAGCAACGCAGGAATGGGTGACAAACCATTGGTGCCTCATCCTTTGGAAGCTCGCCGGTATGGTTGCGCTAGAACCCGAACGTGAGAGTGATCCACAGACGAAACGGTGGTGTTGGCCGGAGGTCATCCGTCAACTCAAATATCGGTATGAAATATTATGTACGATGTTAAGAATGTCCTTTGACTATTAGGTATCAGGTACAATCGCGAATTGAACGGCGGTCATCGTCCAGCTTTGCGTTTGATCACTACGCAAGACGCGCCGGCTTCTTCGCCGATGGTTCTATGCATCAGTAACATACTATGGCCAGCAGAAGATGATGACGGAGAATCGTCTGATAGCATTCCTCATCTGGAGGTGACCGATGGTTGGTATAGACTGCGAGCAGAAGTCGACGCTCCAATGGCAAGAGCTATTCGGAGAGGTATCATCACAGTTGGCAGGAAGATTGGTGTTGCTGGATGTCGCGTATGTATCAGTTCCCCCTTGCGTCGTTCGCTCATTCACCCCTCATTCCAGATTGAATCAGACCGCAAAGAGCCTGCGGAGATCCTGGAAGCATACGATTCAACTACACTCTTGATCTATGGGAATTCTACACATCTCGCACCGTGGCATGCCAGATTGGGGTTCCAAAGAGAGCCTTTCATAGCTACCATGCGTAGCCTTACTGCCGATGGGGGGCTGGTGGCCCTTATGGACGTTGTTATCGAGAGGGTATGTCTTTGTCGTATCTGAGTATGTTTGGATCTAGCTGACGACACTTCAAGCAACACCCTATAGCATATATTGAGACTTTCGAAGAAGAGGATGGTTCAAGACGAACAGAGGGCCCGCGCAGTGAGAAGGAGGAATACGCTGCTCATGAGAAGTGGAGGGTAGGTTTGGTTATGTGATTCGCAGTATTTCCAACTGACTGTTTGCTTCGTATGCGCAGGCAAAACGTGAAGTTGAAGCGGGAAAGCTCCGATATGACTTTGAGAAGGAGATGCAACGATGGGAGGGCTACGTCGACCGACTCGAACGTAAAGCAGGCTCCCAGTCTCGACCCAGTGCAGAAGGTATGCGTTTCCTTCCTTCTACTCGTTCAATGACCGACCGAATGTATGATGCGTCAGATACACCGCCAGAACACATCGACGACTTCCTCATCCAACTCGAGGACCCAACTGCGAGAAACTTTCATAAGACTAGCGCACAACTGATCAAATCTCTCTCACCTCGCGATGCTCACTTTCTCTCTCATGCAATTCAGGCTAAGGTCACTAGAGACCGTGAACGGTTCTACGAGACAATGGAGTCGGAACTGGATGCTGTCTGCCCAAAGCGGAACGTCACAAACTTCAGAGTCGTGGAGGTGAGAGATGCCAGGTGTGGCTTCAGTGGTAATGGCAAGACGGCAAGGGGTAGGCGAAAGGCACGGGTGACGATTTGGAATGTCCTGGATCTGGTGGTGTCGGAAGGAAGTGAGCGCAGGGGACATTTTGTTCCGGGACAGAGATTCTTGGTATGTCTTTCGATCGCATTGATCATCCTCAGTCTTTTATTAATCATTTCGGTGGCCTGCTATTCAGGTGACGAATTTGTTGCCTGCTCAACCAGGCGCGTGGAATAGGAACCCGGACGAGGAATGTATGATATATCTTAAGACACGCAGGGATTCGAGATGGACAAAGATACGATCCTGAACACCAGTTTGGACCTCACCAATATTGCGCATACTTGTCCCAGGGCTGAGAGATTATCTAACATATTCTTTCCATTGTAGAATTAGTTTGCATCAGTGTGTATCGATTATTCTATGTCAGGAAAGTCGATTGCAAGACAAGGCGTCCTGAACAGTCAAGAAAAAAATATAAGTTTACTACCTGGCTGCAGATTGGGAATGACTATACGGGTAGGTACTGTATAACGATGGGACATTATGCGAAACGTGTGTAGTAGCAAGAGTGCTTCGTTGAGCAAGATGATAGCAGGTGGTTCTGAACAGCAAAAGGGGGTGAAGTGGTCCATTGTTGTTTCATCCAGACAAGTAAATTTCTTCGTTCGGAACTCGGACAGCCGTTACGTGTGAGAGTAAGTCCTTCGTTTTCTGTGGCAGGACCGATTCGTCGACGTCGTCAGGAATAAGTTGGATTGGGCGGTGACGTAGCCACTCTAACTTCGACGGCTGCGGGGAACAGTAAAGGTCATCTTCTGTGGCATTTTCAATACTATGGCTGCAATAGGTCACAAGACCGTTAGCGATAACTCTTCAAGAAGGATAGAAGAGGCTTACATGTCACGAAGATGTTGCAGGACTTGGTCCCGTTTCTCTCCTTTAGAGACAGGCGTACAATGACTACAATACCATATCGTCTTCTTATTCAGAATGCGTTCGGCTTGGAGGCGGCATTTCTCCTCAGTAGCGAGGACTATCTCCTCGGTTGCCTTGGATCTAGGCTTCCATACCTCCAGCATATGAACTTGACCATGCTTCTCCTCCGCCTCTTTATAGGTGCGTTCTAGACATGCTCGACATAATGCAATGTGACCGACCTGAACAAATGGATAGCTCGACATCAATCGGGACGAGACTGAAGTCTTGTATAATACTTGACTTACCGCCGCTCTCCAAGTCATGACCCTTCGTACCTCTGGATGAGTCGGGTTGAGGTCGAGGCAGGCCTTGCAGGTGAACCTGACGGAAAATGTGTCTAGCTCCGCCGCCGTCGTACGAAGCGGGTCACCCCCGCACATGCGAACCAAGTCCTGGACTACTTCGATAAACCAGTTGTATTTTTCTGCCCATCTATATGACCATGGCGACTCGTGTATCAATGCGGCACATAGCTCTGAAGTACTCATCTGATCTGGGTCAGTGTCGTACTTGATGCAAAAGAGGAAAGCGAAATTAGGTTCATGCGATAGTATTGCATTCATAGTGTGCGGCCATTCCGCGCGACGACTCGTGCTGAACTCATCACATTCGCAGATGAAGTAGGTGCCAACGGGTAGTTGAAGAGGATCTACGTCGTCCGGTATTCCCGCTTTCACTCGGATGGTCTCGGACAAATGACGAGTGCAATCGTCTTTCCAGCGCTCCACTATGTCAGGGAGGATAGGGCGCAATGCAAGGAAATCCTCTAGTGTGACTGGGACATTTGAAGGCGCCCGGATGAGGTCCTCAAACGTTCGCAGGTGAATGAGATTTGGGAGCTGAGGAAATATGCAGTGATATTCATGCTGAAACGACTCAACGGCTTTCCTGAGCGTGTCGACCCGAGTCTTCATGAGTTTCAATCTATCACGGCGCAGTCGTTTAGTCCGCAAGTACTCCAAGGTGGGGAGGATCTCCTTGTATATCTTCGGCCAAGCTATAAAGATCAACACAGGGAACAGCGCTTATCAAAACGTAACTCTACTTACTACGGTCCGTCAGAGGCTTAGCCTGTTTGACGATGGATATACGTCGAAGCGTGTCCGAGAACAAGGATTCTTGCGCCATGAAGTCAACCTCGGGTCCCCACCCCAATTGAGTTAAGTTCGCTAGGATACTGAGGAACGTGAATCATTGTATGTGCGATCTAGATGTATAACTTACGCCTCATATTTTTCTGCCCGAATATTTTCCAGTTCCTCCTCTCGTCTACACTTATTGTTTCTGCTCCATCTATGGCACCAGTCAGCATGCTACATGGGAACGATTAGCATGATTCAAGGCGTGTATAACAGCGGAACGCACAATTTGAATATCTTCAGCTTCAGCAGCTTTCTCGCCCAGCCATTGTACCCTTTTCCGAGGATTGAGCCGATGATATGTCTCCTTCATTTTAACGAGGTCAGGCTTGTGTACGGATCGTATATATTCTCTGTGACCTGAGTTGCGTGGATGTAGATCAGTGAGGCTAAAGAAGACGTCATGGCAGTGTACGCACCATTCACTTCCATGGAGACTGTACAACTTGGAAGAGGCAATTGTTCTACCTCTTCAACAGCACGCTTCCTGATCACAGCTTGCTCGACAGGAACCGTGCTATTATTCGTGAATATGTGATTCTTACATCAGGTATTTGAGGAATGAACATACCAAGCGAGTTTACATGCGTTACAGTATCTCTTGCGGAAATGCCACAGAGGTTCCTTGATACCAGTCTTTGAGCAACCCTTAGTCTGCACATATAAATCACCTAATGACGATGACGCAGATAACATACTGCACTTACATGACAGTATGTATCGAAGACCAAACTAGTCCATGTCGGCTCGTTCACGTCAGGAGGTCGCGTGGGACAAGCTGTCACATTTTCAGCAGCGTCTCTCCAGATGGGTTCAGCTGTCCTTGACATGAGTAGATTGCGTAAGCCTTTGCTAGTCCGCGCGAGATGAAGGAGGTCAATGGGCTGAAGGTACACGAAAATCTGCACGAAATAGTTGCTGAGTCACTTGAAGAATGTGGTAAAACACAGCTGCAACTCACCTCAAACAGTATATCTAACGGTAAGTTGGCAAAGCATGCAGAACTAATCTTTCTACCGCGTAAGTGACGACGCCCGGACTTTCCTATAAAATTGGTCCGACATGCATCGTCCTCGTCGTTGGCTTGACTTGCTTGTACTTTGCGACGTTTGTTCATAGCCAATATTTTAACAGGCAATCTAGAAGATAAATATAGGAAGAAATGAGCGGGAAATTGCTGTCCTACTCAAAGCAAAAATCGAACGCGAAGCAGATTAAGTACTAGGTACAGTGCACTGTACTATGAGCTTTGAATTTGAAACGTCTCGTGGCAACAATACGATGACGTCACGAACACGGTCACATGCGGATGTGTGGTCTAGTGTGAGAGGAGCCCGCGAGTCAGCGCTAGGGCTGAGTCTATGGCCAGCGGGAGCGCGCGCCTGTCCGCCTTGCGCTCTTGCCTCCTGCCACCTCTGTGTTGGCTGAGCCTGGAAACCACCTCCCTCCTGGTGCAGTGGTTTTCCTTTCCTTTCTCTTTGCTACGAAGACAATAGAGCAGGCAAACACCTCATACCAGGAACACATTCACATTGAGCAACCCATTCTCTCGTTCCCGGTCAATTCTCCGCATCAAAATTCACTGCTTCCTTTACGACAGATCAGATCTCATCCCCCCTCGACATCAGGCGTCCCGCTGAAGATTTCTGATCAAATATCGGAATGACGAACGGACTTCACAAATCCAAGAGGGGACCTGCCCAAAACCAGCCCGCCCGAACGTCCATCGAATCTGAAGATCCCCCTGATAACGACGACGGAGCCCAGCAGGCAGAGCAGGAAGCCCAAGCAAGTACCCCCACCGAGGATGAGCCCCCATCCGCCGACGATGCGCTCAACACCATCCTCATCTCTCTCCAGCAACGCGGCGCATCCGCCGAAGAGGCCGAAGCCATCATCTCCAAGGCCCTCGGGGAAAGGCTCGAAGCGCTACGTTTGCGAGACCACGCTGTGGCCCCCCCCCCCCCTCCACCTCCCCCTCCACTTTCCCCTCCAAGGGCCCCGTCCCCAGCCAGCGCGCAGCGCCCAGCCAACATCCAACCCCCAGCCAGGGAGCCAGCCAACCAGCCACCCGCGCCATCTGCACCGCCGTCCCCGGGTCCCGACGACCTGGGATCCAGCATATCCTGCCATGTCTCCCGCCAGCAGATCGACCAGCCGTCCCGCCACTCCTCCACGCAGCCATCCCGCCGCTCATCCAGGAGCCCCGCTCCCTCCGCATTCGCTCCCCCCGACCCAAAAAGCAGCGACCCCCCTCCAATTAACCCCACACTCACCGTTCCCGACCACATCGCCAGACCGATAGCCCCCATCGCCGAAAAGAAGTTGAGAGAATACAAGTACATCGAGTTGTACTACTTCACGCGTGCTGGGCGAGACGAAGCCGCAGGACTCGCCGCAAGGGCTGAAAGCGACGATGCCCTGAACCTCGTCAGCAAGGGAAGCAAGATCTCGTTGGAACCCTCCGAGAACGCGCGCACCCTCTCCAATGTCATCCGCGACGAAAAGCTCACCTGGGCGCAATTGGAAGATGCCATCGCCGCCTTCGAAAATGAAGCGATTCGCGCCGGCTAGACTCTCTACTACATTGAGATGTTCCGGGACTTCTTCTACTCCATTCAGCGCCACCCCTTTCACGACCGCCCCCTGGGACGTGATGCGCTAATCCTGTACCAAGCGCAAGTCCGCTACAACTTCTACTGCTCCGCTGACCGCCATCGCAAATACGGCGGCGGAGCCATGAACATCCGCGACATCAATGTGACCCTCCTCCAGGAGTGTCTTGAGGAAGTCAGAGACAGCAAGAACGTCTACTGGCTCAATGAAGCCAAGGTAAGTTTCATGCTCGTATCCCCGCGTGCTTCCCCCCTTTCCCCCTCACTTGCCGCACACGTTACTAAACCCCCCTTTTTTTCTCTCCCCCGGATCCCCTCTTCCTCACCTGCCACAATCGTGCGGCGCCAACCCGCTTTCCCCCACATGCATCCTCAGGCTGTTGCACAAGGCCGCGACGGACGCAAGGGAGGCCGGGGGCAGCAGCACAGCTCCACTCGCGATCGAGAATACAGCTCCCACGTGAGCGGCAGAAAGCGAGGACGTTCCTCGTCGCACGACAGAGAGCATGAGCCCAGCCAGAAGCGCAGCCGTGAATCTCGTCAGGTATGTGCGATATGCCTTGCCGACGTACAACGTCACCAGGGCCCCATTCACCGTTGTAATGCAGACTCCCTCTGGAGTGGCGGGAAAGCTCGATGCTACAGAAACGACAAGAACTGCATCGCCGCCCCAGGCGGTCGAGAGATCTGTCTCGACTGGCAACGCTCACGGGGCTGCCCGTCCCAGTCCAGCAAACACCTCCACGAGTGTTCAGGTTGCGCAAGCCCCAATCACGGGGCCAGCAACTGTCATCTCGCTCAGACGGACTAACCCCTTGACCCCCTACAAAACGTCCGCTTGGGCGACCCTTCTTGCGCAGTTCTCTCTCACCTGTAAATATCCGCATATCGTGCGTAGCCTCACCGAGGGTTTCCACATTGGCATTCCAATCATCCATAATACATACACCCCACTTAATAGTCCTTCTTTATTAATGAATGTTGAAGCATTCAATTCCATAGTAGAGCGTGAATTCAAGACCACCCGGTATATTGGCCCGCTCACGCGGGTGCAGGTTCTCGAGCTGTTGGGTCCCTTCCAAACCTCCCCGCTCTCCCTAACCCCAAAGCCCCACAAGCCAAACGCCTTCAGGTTAGTGCAGAATTACTCTTACCCTCGCATCCCAACCAAAGGGCACTCCTCAATCAACTCCCACATCGACTCTGCGGATTACCCGTGCACTTGGGGAACTTTC
Organism: Panus rudis PR-1116 ss-1; assembly: GCA_022160315.1. Lineage (NCBI taxonomy): Eukaryota > Fungi > Basidiomycota > Agaricomycetes > Polyporales > Panaceae > Panus > Panus rudis. The sequence continues at coordinate 55,482 of MU275333.1, forward strand.
AACGCCTTCTCTCGCGTGGTCCTCAGCCTCCCCGCAGGGTCTCAAGGGGTGGTACGTGACGTAGCTGAAGCATATAGAACCATCCCAGTGCACCCTTCAGAATGGCCGGGAATGGTGGTCCGTCTCTCGAACACTGAGGACTCTTTTGCGATAGACACCCAGGCCTACTTTGGTGGGATGGCGAACGAAGGCGTATTCGGCTCGCTCGCTGACGCGAGTGCAGATATCATGAGAGCTAGTGGGATTGGGCCCATCTCCAAATGGGTTGATGACCACGTCTTCTTCCGCGTCCCGTGCGCACGCATCGACGAATACAACAGCTACCGCGCAAGGGCAGCAGCGGAGATAGTCCAGTCCGGTGGCCGTTCTCAAGCCGGCGGCCGCATCTGGTACCGGGGCGCCATCCTCCCGAACGGAGCGAGCGAGGAATTTGACGAGGATATGGTCTTCCCCTTGCTTGACCTGTCCCCCCCGCCGCAACGCCCCATCGAGACCGAGCGGTACGCCTACGGGCTGTCAGACATCGACCACATCTCACAACAGCTGGGCATCCCTTGAGAAGCATCAAAAGATGTCCCTTGGACCCACGCCGTCCCCTTCACCGGCTTCATATGGGACTTGAAGGAAAAAACCGTCAGGCTGAGCAAGCCCAAACGACTCAAATACACCGACGCGGTTAGGGCATGGCGCCGATCCCGATGCCATGTCCTCGAGGAGGCACAAAAGCTGTATGGGAAGCTTATTCACGCCGCTTTAGTCATCCCCCCGGGCCGCTCCCGAGTCACGGGGCTCGAAGCCATGCTAAGCGTCTGCAAAGACGCCCCCTTCATGCCCCACACTCCCCCGAAGCAAACAGCCTTTGAACTCGATTGGTGGCTATCCGTTCTCGCCGACAGTCCCCCCCCCTCGACCCATTCTAAACCCCCGGGACTTAGTCGACACCCAAGCTTTCTCCGATGCCAGTTCGGGTGTCGGAATTGGCATTGTTCTCAATGGGAGGTGGCACGCTTGGCAGCTCGCACCGGGTTGGAAAGCGGAAGGGCGAGACATCGGATGGGCAGAAGCAGTGGGGTTCGAATTCGCCGTCGGGTACGTCCTCCTCTCGCGCCCCCGGCTCAAGGTCCTCAAGGTATACGGCGACAACAAAGGCGTTGTCGACGCCTGGAACCATGGCGCGAGCCGCAACCGGCAGGTCAACACGATCTTCAGCAGGGTACAAGACACCTTGCACCGCGCAGCGTGTGAGGTTTACGCCGAGTACATCGAAAGCGCACGCAATCCCGCTGACGACCCATCGCGCGGGGTCTTCCTTGATCGCTCCCTCACCCTCCCCCCGACAAACATCCCGATCGAACTATCCTGCTTCGTCAGGGACTACCCTGCGGGCAGCTGGTGAGTATTTATCCCGTCCCCCCCCCCCCCCCCCCCGCTCCGGGCCCAGCCGACGCCAAGCGCATCAGAAGCCGCATAATCCACGGCTGGGCCCCCAGCACCAGAGCCACGTATGGCTCTGGCCTTCTCCTCTTCCATGAATTCTGCGACCGGAGGCAGGTGCCCGAGCACCTGCGGGCCCCAGCTCACCATTCCCTCCTGGAAGCGTTCGTGGCTGCCATGGCTGGGGCATACGCCGCAACCACCCTAGGAAATGCTCTCGCAGGTGTGCGCGCTTGGCACATCGCTCACCGCCTCCCCTGGGCTGTCGAGAAGAGCGGCATGCGAACTCTGATGCAAGCAGCAAAGGCACTGGCCCCCCTCAGCTCCAAGCGAAAGGAGAGACCCCCGTGCACTGTGGACTACCTGGAAACCGCGCACCGGCTGCTCGACCTGGACTCCCCCAAGGACGCCGCCGTTTGGGCCTGCGCGACCTCCGCCTTCTGGTCGCTGGCACCCCTTGGGGAGCTCGCAGTCCCGTCAGTTCTCGCCTACAACCCCAGGCGTCATGTGCACCCGGCGTGCGTAAAACAAACCCACTTCGATAGCGAATATTTCTCTAGCGTAACCAGCATCTTCATTCCTTTCACCAAGGTGGACAAGCACAAAGGGGAAACTGTCATGTGGGCAAGACAGGAGGGGGTCTCTGACCCAGAAGCTGCATACCGTAACCACATCCGCATAAACGCCCCCGCCGAAAATGACCACCTTTTCTCCTACCTCATCGATGGCACCCACGTTCCCCTCTCCCAAGCAACTTTTCTGCGTCGCTGGCACGAAATTGCCACCGCCTCAAATCTGGACCCTCTAACGGGCCACTGCTTCCGCATTGGTGGCACCCTTGAGTACCTTCTCAGGGGCGTCCCCTTCGATGTAATAAAAACCTTTGGCCGCTGGAGTAGCGACGCCTTCCAGCTCTACCTCCGGCAACACGAGAAGATCCTCGCACCCTACATCCAAGCCCAGCCACCCCATGCTCCTTCCCCGCGCATCCAAATGCCCAAGGTCAGATAGGTAAGCCGTCCCGCTTCCCTACCTTCCACATGTCCAGCCTCGACACCTCCTAACTTGAGGGTTGACGATTCCCAGCAGCATCCGCGTCACCGCCTCGGCTCCTACCCTAGGGGAGTTGCTGCTTCTCGTCGTCGTTTTTGCCAGGTCTTCTCCCGTACTCACGGTATCTTTGTATCCCTACCTGGCCCTTGCATCGGGAAGTTCGGGTC
>MU275334.1:0-60695 GCA_022160315.1 Panus rudis PR-1116 ss-1
CATCTGGAGGAGACGTCGGAGTTTCAAAATGTCACGCTGGGCTGTGCAGGGGTCCCCACCATTGCCTTCTTTGGGGGGTCCACCGTGTTCTAAATTCTTACGGGAAGTCACTCACTCATGAATGGCCCGGAGTTCAAACGTGTTTGGGTCGACGCCCACAAAACAAAACAACGTCAACGTGAGGCGTTACTGTCACGTGATACTATCTTTTGATTTATTCATCTCAGTTTTCTTCGAGTCTAACTTGAACCATTGCTTAGGAATACTTTTCCAGTGTTCACAACGAGATAGGTTTGGTGGAAAATCCCCCACCAATACTAACACCATGCGTGACACTCTCGACGAAGACACCCGAGTAAAGCAATGCCTCCGTGGTCCCTTCTTGAATACCATGGTGTACAACGTCTCCTTGGTCAGCAGGTGAATCCGCGGGATTCGCCAACGGCAGCTGTTCAATGACCAAGTCAGTTACCACGACGCAGAAACAGCGAAATAGCTAGTGGGGTACCTACCTTCAGAACTGCGATATGGAAATCACCTCGGCCATCAGCTCCATCTTTTACACTCGCGTTCGGCGCAAGCTTCGTAACAGCCTTCAACGGGACACCATTCTTCGAGTAGAATACACCCAAAGTCTTCGCAGCCCAATCGACCTGAATCGCAAAGTTATGCCAAGTGTTCGAGGTGAAGGGCGTGCTGAAGAGCACATTCAGATCGTGGTCTAAGATCTTGAACGAGTGTGCATTTGGTGCGGGGAGCGGACCTGTTGGATTTGTGAATGGGGAACCTATGAGACATGTATGAGTATTTTGCACTGCTTTGGAGAAGAATCATTTGAAGTGGACTGACCTAGCTGGATCCCGAAAACATGCGTCCCATCGCTAGGCTCAATGAGAACGATCTGATATTCATGCGTGAAATTCAAAGGTCTTTTTGGATCCTCCTTGATACTGAAATGGAACACGGTCGTCGCATTGTCAGGTTCAAGAACAAGATTTAAGTCATTATGTTCTCCGTTATTGGCTGCTATGAAGTCTGTTCGTCTGAATCCGTTTTGAGGAGGACCCCCTCCGGGGACGAAGACGGAGGAGTTGTCGATGGAGATTGAGAGCACTTGTTCAGAGGGAAGGAGGTGAAGAGGTGGGTGGTTCCACAGGGGTGTCGGGGCAAGGACTCTTCCGTGGAGAGAGGAGTACTGTTGAGAGGTCAGCGTAGTGAATTTGAGTTAGATCCATCAGGGGAGTCACGCACGTGACTCGCATCTTCTGAACCTTTCACAACCCTTCAGAGTAGTTGGCTCAATCATAAGCCCCAGTGTGCAACAGTAGTGACAGTTTATATACCACGTACGTCAAATATGGCCCTATGTTTGCGTCCAGATCGGCATTCGTCAAGTTGAACGGTGCGCGACCGTCCCAAAGCACGGGTGTCCCAAGGACAAGCGTCGAAAGAGCGACGAATGCACTGAGCAGTCTAAGAAGCATAATCACTACCAAACAGTTCATGCACTGAACAGGGCGGGACGCAGTATATATAGCTTAACAGTGGGGATAAATCGAGGAAGAATATCGGCATGTTACCATGCCTAGCCGAAATACTGCGAGAGCGCAGCTTGAGGTTGCAGAGGGGATGGTTCATCAGGTGACTACATACGAGTTTGGGTTACGCCGTGGTGGATATTCGAGCAGAAAACACCCTGGTACCGCACGGCGAATCCTCATTGCCCATTGATGTAGTAAATCGTACAAAATCTTGCGAGTCCATCTTTGATTCTTGTTCTAGACGTACAATGTATTCACATCTTCTCTGATGGCATACGCTGTCAACGAGTGAAACATAATACTGTTGAGCGAAACTTACCTGGACCACATAGTGAGCTTAGTCCACAAGAACGATAGAATCTAGCACTGAAAAACCAGCAGCTACACCACCCTCATTACTCTCCTTTCCCTTTGTCCTTACCAACCATCCCGCCTCTTTCTCTCCTTTCACATCTCCATCACCAAACAACGCCCATCCGAAGATACCCAGCTCACTGATAACCTCGGTCTTCACAGCTCCCTCGCTCGTCCCTGCGCTTCCCCCTCCCCCAGCACGCACGAGATAGTTTCCAAGGCCTTGTGGTGTCTCGATGAGTTTCATCGCTATCCATGCTTGACGTTCCGAGGGTGGAAGAGTTTCGAGAAATGATGGGATGGAGTCTTTGTAGACGTTGTTGCCTCCTCCTTCACGCTGTGGTTTAAGGACGAGCGTCATATGTTCCTGAAGAGCTTTCTCCAGTCCTGAGACCGAAGATTCCGTATCTGTAGAAGACGAAGCGGTGGTAGGAGTTGACTCTTGGTCAAGAGACCACATCTCCATCCATGTTGACCTGATCTCCTCCAGAACCTTGTCCGTATCGCCCACAATGCCTTGTTGACCTTTCAGGAACCGTTCCAGAATACCAGGCTTCGTGAGCACCTCTTGGACCTTCTTCCCTCCTGCGAGTTGGAGAGGTATGGAAGGACAATTGATTGCCCGGGACTTTTCGAGCAAGTATCGGACGTCGTAATGAGCGGACGTGGGATAATCTGTTGGGGTATACCCTGCGCGGAAGTATACGACGGAAATTTCTACGGATGAATTGTTATTCTTAGGGAGAAGAGAAGGATCGAGGGTGATATGAAGGGCGTTAGTCGACGGGTCCAGAGATAACGATGTGAGTAGCTCATCAAACGTTTGGCGTACGACGTGGATGGAGTGCCTATCTCGCAGAAAAGGTCTTAGTACTTGGTTCAAGCGCAGTCACGAATCTATACCTACCTCTCAAGCAGTTCATATTCCAGCCAACGTTGGTCGAAGACATTCCGTTCTCCTGGTTGTACGACGAACAATATTCTCGCGCTGATATGGAACCTGTTTACTTGCCACAGCTATACTGCCGACGCATAACCACATACCTAGGTACGCCATAAGCTTTGTGAGCTTCTGCGAGGCCTTCTGCCAGTCCAGAAGTTGTCTTATTCTCGGGAAAGTTCTCTGGTGATAGATAGGGCGAAGAACCGTAGAATCCAGTGGACGCGGCTAAGTACCTGCAGTTCAGTCAGAAGCAGGTTCGATGTGCGCATTTTCATGAAGCATTCAAAACCTGTGTAATGCAGCACTTCGCTCCGAGAGCGTTCCGAAGGAAGACGATATAGTATTGAATTCAACTTGTTTCAATGACAAAGATTTGCCGTCTTGAGGGGCATGGATCATATAATCAGATCGAAAGAGTCCTAGTTGAAGAGGCTGTGTGATCACATTAGTTCATGTATTGATCAAATTCCCGGAATGAGAGTGCGCGTACCTGCGAGCGAGGTCCCTCATCCCTCACCCTTTTCCATCTCCTCCACAAATTTCCTGTGAACGAATCCGCCTTCCCAACGCCCTTCTCTTCACCCATTACCTCATCCAAGAACTCCACATCCATAGCTATTCTCGCGTACAGCACATTATAGGCTGATTGCAGGTGTCGGGCAAATGTGAAGAGATAACGAGGAATTGGAGAGGGAAAGAGCGACAGAGGGGCGTGGATGGTTGATCGGGGTGCCGGAGGAGGAGGTGAGGTTGGGGTCGTTGGAGGGAGGTAAACCAGTCCGTGTGAGAGTGCATATGTCGTTGCGAGGAGGGTGAGGGTATTAAGTTGGGCTGTTGTTACGCTTGGAGGCCATTCCGGGAAAGGTTGTTGGGCCATCTCGTGATGGTTAAGTGGAACTAGCAGACAATTGTCCCAATAGTAGACCGTTGTCTCTGTCGCTAGGTTATTGATGAATCTGTAAGCATCCACAAAGTCGTTAACATTTACATTACTTATGCCGACTTCGCTTTGACGTACGACGACTCAGAGTGCAATCTCGCGGGCAACCTTAGGACTCAACTGACCTCCGCTTGGTGAGAAACAGGTAAGGAGAAAAAAGCAAGTACCTGTCCCGCCAGCTTTTATAAGGGCGAAACAAGCTGAGTAAGTGCAGTAAGTGTGCAAGCTACTTATCGCGTTCAATACAGCCTAAGGCGTCATCGGGAAGTAACTTCTTGATCTTATCTATGCGAGACGCGGTCACGCGATGCTACGCGTCATAGCCGAGGAAACTCGAAGTTCAATGTTCTCTCAAGGGCGATCTTATAAACCACTCCGTTACTTAAATCATTTAAATATACGGGTTTCCCTCATTTTCGGTAGTAAAGTATGGTTGTTTCTGAGAATGAGCACGATGGGAACTACTAGTCTACTTAGTTTAATGCACCGGCGGCAGGCTGACATATCACGTGAACCACGCGATCAAAGAGTCGTCAGAGGTTCAACCAGGGCAAGCCGCAATAACACCGAACTCTGCTTCGTACTCTATTATCCACTATTCATATACCCACAAGACTATTCTACATACCTACCTACCTGACTCACTCCTTTGGTATATTTTTCTCGTCGACGTCATGCTCTCGAAACGAATCATCGTCCGACCTCAGGCTGGCCTTAACAAAGCCTCTTCCCCTGCTCGTGGCATGAACACACACTCCCACCGCAGTCTCGTTCAAATGGGACCAGTTCTTTTCACCTTCTTCCATATATCCAAGTTCATCGAGGCTCCTACGTTTGTCAACACGCAACCTACTGGGCCCATGAACCATCGCCCAAGCCCGCTATCCGAGGAGGGCTACCGCGCACTCTACAGGCAAGGTCTCCTACAGAGGGAGATATCCATACTCCAAGGGACCGCTAAGCTTCAACCTGAACGAAACATGCTTCCTTCAACGCAGCTCAAGGACGCCGACTCTCTTGCCATGTCGAAAACTCGTGAAGCTAAGTGCGACGGTTTGCAAGAGACCAACGAGCTTTTTCGAGGGGGGTACCACATCCGAATTCTCTACGCACGAGAAGGTGCTCAAGGACGCGTTGGACAATCTTGGACTCGTCGCGAAAGATTTGATGCTTACGATGAACGGGAGGGAAAACGTGCCAGAGGAAGGTCATGATGGTCCGTCGACGTTGAAGGAGACTTTGGCGAATACGATCGGTGCTGTGGAGAAGGTGAAAGGCTTTCTTGGTGCGCTCGGAGAGAATTGGGCAAAACTCGCCAAGGACATCAAGGGCGTGAACGCACAGGGTATTGGGAAGAAAGCAGTTCCCAAAAGGTCCCCACTTTCCGAGCTTTCAAATCAGTAGCCACGTAATGCCGCGATCGAAAGTGCAACATCTTGTATACTCTTTCTCAGAATAACATGTCTCATTCCGATTCGGCTTACACATTGCCCGAAAAATTCTCAGTGAATACATCCTATCTTCGGCTTGAGCCATAACTCGAACTTCCACCTGGTCGATATCCACCACGAGATTGTGAACCACCCGGATACGCCGTTCCAGAACTACTACTCCACCCACCCTGGCGACCTTGTCCACTAGAGCTGGAACTGGCACCTTGCTGGCTAGTCTGACCTCGACCTTGACCACCAGTCCTGACAGCACCTTGCTGGTTACTTTGACTCTGGCTTTGCTGTTTGGGTGCGTTCAGATTAACAGTTCTCATTCGCTGACCGCCTGCACTGGGTTGTGCGAGGTCAATGGTGCCCCTGGAAAACAAACTCAGTGTAAGACTTTTGCCGCCAAATAACAGAATGTGTCGATTACCATCTGTCCCAAATGCGGGGATCGTTTTGGGGAGGCATAGCCGCATAGGAACGTACATTGGGTCCGAGGTATGTGCCCCGGCAACCAATTGCCCTGCCTGGTTGTACGCCACATAGCTCAGATGTTCTCGGTCGTTGGGCCTCCTAGAATTCTTATGCAGCTATGTCCTAAGGCAGCAGAGCAAAATCAATTCACAAATGCGTTGTAAGGCGAAGAGATGTCGAACTTACTGAACCACAACGTTTACAGCTTTTTGTTGTTTGATCGTCCGAGAGTTTTTCCGCATGTGGTCCTCAACCAAGTTGAGGACCGCCGTCTGCACTTTCGGGTAATTACGCAATAGATGGCCAGCGAACTGGATGTTCACATTATATGGAGGTGTCGCTTGCTGCCAGCCATCATCAGCTACAGGCGGGGCTGTTAAACCGTACCGAGGTCAGCATGAGCATGTACCACTGATCTAGTATGCATTGAAACGTACCGGTGCTGCCGCTCGCTTGCGCGGTGGAACCTGTGTGTGCGACACCAGAGTTGGAAGAAGGGCCCGCACCAGGCGTAGAAGTTTTCCCTTTGGATCCTTTACCGTTCCCGCGCTTGTGGTGACGCTGTGTTGCGTGAAGGAGATGGTTTAGGGACTCTCTCTTATCGACGCCCCAAGGAGCTTCGACAGCAGGAGGATCTGATAAGGGAGAGAAGTCTACAACATTCACGGCGGCGGAATCTGAAGCGAGCACCGAGGGGACTACGGGGGTCGCTAGAGCAACAAAATAGAGGGTGACGGTGAAGAGATGCATGGCTATGTACTAGTCGACGAGAGAATGCAAAGTGCAGGAAATGGGAAAACGACAGGCTGTATATCATGGAAGTTTGGTCAGTAAGGTAGCGAGGGAGACAAGTCGCGTTCTGGGTACATACCAACCAGCACCGCGACGTTAGAGAAGAGAAATGAGAAGTAGACAAACAGACCAGCTGAGCCCCAGTATCCGCAGGAGCAAAGAGAGGATATAAGTACAGCGGAACCTTTCCCCTTGCGTGTGAAGTCCGGTCGGGTTACCCTAGTGCGTCAAATGTGAAAAAGATGTCGGGACTCGGCAGCAGCGGAGGGGACTAAGCTATGCACTGCTGTGCCTATCACCTCTTCGACCACTGTTCAGGATGAGGTCCATCTGAATCATAAGCGTCTCCGGTCGCACCGTTCAAGTTGCAACCAACTTTCACGTTACCGGCAGTGAATTTTGGTGAATAAGTAGTAGTTCGGACTTTGAGACAAAATTAGAAACCCACTGGCGCATTTAATCACACTGACATGAACGCGAAAGTGCTATCAGCTCAGGTACGAAAGGGTGCATCCTATGCTCACCCAAGGTATTTTCGGTCTTGAAGCTTGAAAGCTTGAAGTACCGGTTGAATGTATCTGCGTGAGCGGGAAGGCATTGCCTTTCCAGGGAGGAGGATCCCGGATCGGGATGAACCCACACTCGGTGACTGCGCGATGATACTTTACGAAATTGCTGTAAATTTAGTCATGCTTGAGATCTTCTGAGCAAGACATTTAAATTTCGGACTTGTGACACAGGCAAAAAACTCTCGACCGTAAGTTGGCCGAGCAACTTGCTGCAACTTGAAGCTTGAAGGCAAGACGCGACCGAATAGATTGGAGACCGGGATCAGACATCAGACTGCGGTCGTCAGCGGTCGAACGCACGGTGCGCGAAAGATTTTAATTTCGAAATGCGAGACGACATCACTACAATTTCTGAAATTGCTGTGACTACTTCCGGGTGTTGTCTCTTCGACGTCGGTGTTGCATGAGTAACAGACCCAGCCGCGTCCTACTGCTTCAACAGCAACAAAGATATATTACATACACGAGAGATCATTCTTACATTTACCATCGCATCTAGCTTCAGGCACTGGCATCTAAAGCTAAAGCTTCGACAAGAGCTCCTCCTGCAACTTCTTCAAATCGTCCATTGCAGGCTTCTTCGCAGGCCAACCAATCACCAAACCTTCCTCGGCGTTGGGCTTGGGGATAACGTGGAAGTGGACGTGATCGACCTCTTGGTGTGCGATGCGGCCGTTGTTCTTTACAGAAGTAGTTCATAATTGAGAAAGAGCGGGGGAGACGATTGTGTATGAGTTAAGCATACCTGGAGAATGTTATAGTCCTGAACACCCAAAGCAATGGCAATCTTCTTTGCGATGGGTAGGGCATCGCGGAGGTACTCATCAGGGATATCGTGGAGCTTCTCACCGTGATCTGCGTTGCAGCCAGTAAGTACCAGTGCAGTCAGTCTTCAAGGATATATACACAAAAGCCAAGATCGCGCAAATGGATGTTCAAGAGAACCTACGTTTAGGGATCACAAGCGCATGTCCCTTCGACAACGGACCGATATCGAGGAAGGAATAGGACAAGTCCGTCTCGATCAACTTCAGACTTGGGATGTCACCTGTGTCAAGATTCGATACAGGATTCGAGTTTCAATGCGGCGAGCAGTAGGTATGAAGAGCATAAAATCAAATGTGGCTGGTAGTTAGCGATCTTGGACGATGACGAAAGGACGGAAAGACCGTGCCTTTGATGATCTTACAGAAGATGCAGCTGGCGAGCGACCTATCACGCCCATTTCGGTTGAAAATAATGTACGTGTTATGATTCAATATTCACTCACTTTGCGGCCATACTGACTTGATCCGTTCGGTGTTCTCTTCGATGAACAGTCAGGGTTCAGATAGTTGACCAGAAAGGAGTGACGCGAGCGTCCACTTCGAGGATGTTCAGTAGAGCGGTTTGATGGCATCAATTGATCCCTTCCGGGGTAAATTAACAAAGCGGGGAGCTCAATTGCCGCTCCAAAAGGACTTCTGTACGAAATCGGCGTTGACTAACTTTCGTAATGGTCAGACCTTGGTCAGATCTACAAACCCTCGTATACTTGGTAGCGCAACCTCTGGAGTGCATTTGCGTAGCAAGATAGTGATTCAAAATTCAACGCTCATTTTTCACGAGGAAATGACTCTTCGGGGCCGGCCAATAAGGAAAATTGCAATTACGTAATCCGAATACATCGGTAAACGGAAGGCCGCCGTCTCGCTTGTAGGCACACCCACCGCTTTCTCTCTTACCACCACCTGCCACCTCTGACTTTTCCCCTTTACACCCTTCAAGTATTTGGATGTTTACACAGTCCCTCTCACACGAACAAGAGAACACAGTGATTCTGACTCCTCTGTGGTCTGATGAACGTCGACATTCGAGACCGAAACTCTCTGCCCTCTCGACACATGATCAAGAGTCGACTGAGCATTCTGGCAACATGCGCGACGTAGATCAAGAACAGAGGCTGTCCAAGGAACTGTTGGAGGCCGCAGACACTAGTCCACATGTCAAAGCTGCCTCTGTTCCAGAGCCCATGCAGAGCTCTTTTCTTTTTTCACCGACGCTCCCCACCTCCTTTTCCCAGGAAGATCTCTCGACGGATCTTTCGATGTCCCCCGCTGCCATGTTTCTCTCGTCTTTTAGCCCTGCTGCATCTGCACCAACAACGCTTCCGGACGACGAAGGCGAAATTGTCCAGGGATACATCCTTGGCCCCATCGTCGGCTATGGAGCGTTTTCGACCATTCGCCGAGCCACCTCCACAAAGTCGCCCGGTGGAGAAACAGTCGCCGTAAAGATCGTAAGGCGAGGGGATATCCAGAAGCAAGACAATCCCGCCCGAGCTCGCCAGCACTTGGACCATGAGCGCCAAGTATGGTCTTCCCTCTCGCACGAGCACATTCTGCCTCTATTCTCTTCGTTGCATACGCCCTATGCTGACTTCTTCATCACCCTGTATTGTCCAGCGGGAAGTCTGTTTGACATCCTGAAACGGGATGGGACGCCTGCGCTTCCTCAGGATGATGTGGGGATGATGTTCAGGCAGGTGGTCAGAGGGCTGCGGTACTTGCATGAGGTGGCCGGAATCGTTCATGGCGATCTGAAGCTCGAGAATGTGCTTGTAGACGAGACGGGTGTTTGTAAAATTGCGGATTTTGGAATGGCTAGGAAGATTGGTAGTGACGACGAGCTCGACGCCGACGGCAGCTCCAACGGTGGCGGCGGTAGTAGCAGTGTCGTTTGTTCTTCTCCTGCAGATGATGATGACGTCGGTAATGAAGACGAGAACATCAGTTCTAACAGCGACCGCAGAGGTAATAGCGACCGCCATCATCTTCGCGAAGAAGATCCGCAATACCAGCAGCCGCGAGTCCGCTCTCTGTCGCACTTCGTACCAAGATCATCTTCAAGATCGAAGAATAGATCGCGAAGCAGGCATGCTTCTTCTGCACTTCCACTTCACCTATCCAAGATCAAACATCAAAGCGGACCTCGACATCGCAATTCGAGCCCCTTGCCTATGACTGCCGATACAAAAAATACAAGCGAGCCGCCTCCGTTCCAGACTGGCTCGTTGCCGTATGCTGCACCAGAGTTACTCTTGCCTCCGAGTTCGACTGCAGTGGCGAATTATCCTCGTCCTAATCCTGCTCAGGATATTTGGGCATTGGGTGTGATGTTATACGCCCTTCTGACCGGTCGTTTACCCTTCAGCGACCCGTTCGAGCCAAGGCTGCAAATGAAAATATTGCATGGTGCGTGTTGATTTCCTTGACAATATGATCTTTCCTCTGCGTTTCTACTTCTAGCTTATACTCGGTTTTTCTGGACATTTAAAGGTGTGTACGAGGTGCCTCAGGGCATTGGGCGAGGCGCCGAGCGTGTCTTGCAAGGATGCATAGAACGTTCTGTCCCCAAGAGATGGACCATTTCGATGGTCGACGAGGTTGCGTGGGGTGTTGGATGGGGTGCCTCTGGTGATGACGTCGCCGAGATACCGTCGCCTGTTCAAACGCATGCTCCTCTTCATCCACATCCGCCTTCACCTTGCGAACGTGAGGTCGAGAAAGAACGTTCGTTATCGAGTTCGAGGTCCCAGGAACGTAGTGGAAGATCGGTATCTGCTGTAAGGAGTGGGCGCAGTGCGAGTCGGAATGCTAGTCATCCGTACCACCCGCATCCTCATTCTCATACTCATCCGCACCATTCTCATCACGCACACCATCATACTGCTCCTACCTTCAATGCTCTGAATGATGCCATCCTTCGAAGCACGTCGATGTCCTCCACCATATCTTCTTCCGATTCGTCCTATCCCGCCTTATCGGATTCGATTGCGAGCTTGTCATCACTGCCTCCGCCTGAGGATCATGAGACCTTTTCGGAGCATGACCGAGAGTTCCGCACTACCCCAAGTAGGAGCCGAGATCGCGAGGGTGCTAGCACACGCGAACGAGGCAGACCACTCATTCCTCATCTTCGCCAACCTCTCCAACAACTACAATCCACCTCTCGCTCTCCCAGTCCGCCGACACCATCTGATACATTTGACGATCTACAACGGCTGAATGCCCTGGTTGAAAGAAGTCGAAGCCGAGGAAGGAAAGCTTCCCCTCGCTACCTGCATGACTCACCTGGGGGTCATCCTTTCCTTCGAAGGGACTTCGACCTCGGCAACACTGCTTCTCCCTCCCCTTCGCGATTGCATACTGTGGAGGAGTATCCCTCGTCTTCGTCCCCGTTGGCGGAGTCCTCACTGGGACATGATGAACGCTCATCATGGGAGGGAGAGCCTGAAGAGCCACCGCGCTCTGCGTCAAGCTCTCGAGGAGGTTTATATGATCGTTTCCGAACGCCGCATGACGAGATGGGATTGAACCATCGGGATGAGTTCAGTAGCGCGTCGAGTAAGCCGAAGACGAGGCCGGGCAGCATGCCTCCTGTACCGTCTTCATCACTCCCATGGCGTATGACTTCCGACTTCTCTTCGGATTCTGGCAATGCTATGAATAGATCCAACGACCGCGATGTTGATATGCTTGATACATTCGTGTCGTCTGGTACGGGTCCTACTGGCACCATGCCGAAGAATATTCCTGGATCGTCGACCAGAAGTCGCAGTGTGGGCATTGGCGTCGATGTCGGGGAAAGGGAGAGGAGAGCATCTCACAATCGCAACGTTGCTGGGATATCGTCGATGATGTTGGGCTGAAACACATCAGTTATGAACCACGTCTCGCAGCATGTCCCGCAGCATCACCGTCAGTTCCTTCTCCAATCCGCCTACCACGACTCTTCTCGAGTCGAAAAGAGATAACGGAAGCGAACAAGACGCGAAACACGCGTTTTGCTCGTTATCCTCGCCTAACAGTATTCGTCATCCACGTCACTCACTTCCTCAATTCGCCAAGGGAGTATCAATATTGTGTCTGCGAATGGTAGGATGCTCTCGACAAATGCCCTCCTGTCTATCTTGCGTTGTTTTGACGAAACTTTACGTTAACGACACGCACGACCATCCGAACTCTTATGATTCAATTGTTCAATTCTTCACATTTCTAATTTATGGGAAGCGATAGCTGTCGTTCTCTTTTCATGTTCATGCCTTCCATGTTCACGTTTCTACCTTATGTCGGCTCCTTAATCCCCTTATCCTTCCGCCTTATTTGTCGGTTGTTTTTGGGCACAAGGGTCAAGCATGTTATCCTTTCTTCTCTTTTCTTGGTTTCATCATTTCTATTTCTTCCCTCCCTCCTCCACATGTTGCATATTCTCTCCTCTTGGCTGTTTCGATAATCTCTTCTCCTTGGTCATTCTATTATTTCACCTGTCATTCCATATCCTCGTCACGCTGTACCCCCAGTATTCCCCCCGTACTTTACTCACAACTCTTGGATACCCTACCCACCTTACCTCCCGTTGTACTGTATCTTCGCCATCCTTGTTACTCACCTCCCCTCGGTCACGATGTCATCCCTCGTCTGTGCATTTCCCCCACTCCCCCACTGTGTTCATGATCTGTGTTCGTAGTTCAACACTGTAGTTGTAGGTTTTATATATTTGCGCTACAATTATAAATTGGCCGTGATCATGACCTTCACACGTTCAAGTTCGTTCCGTTCCTATTATGATTGATAGTAGTGGCAGCATCGTGAGATGGCCTGTTAACATGGCATGTTCAGAACGTTGACTATGGAAGACGGTGCCATATCGCTATGAAAGTTATACATATCATGCGCTAGTGATACTCGACATCTTTCCGGTTATAAAGACTAGTAGTGCCAGTGTGCTCTTGTTGCTTTTGGTTGCCATGTCGTTCTCTTTGGTCTCGCGCCCACTTCTAGACTGAGATACCTGGAGCGCACTGGCACACGGCATGGCTTACATTTTCGCTGAGAGGTACTATTGCATAGTATATGTAGAGCCTCCAATGCTAACTAAACCTCAAGTTGTTTGAGGTTTCGAATCCACCTGAGAATAACCACTGAGCATCAAATTTTCTCTCGCAAGGTGAGGTAGTTATCACTGAGTCTCCTATGATTAAGCCCTCTCAAGGCAGAACAGTACATGAGCTACTTTTACTTTCCGTCAGCTCTCCTCAATCCACTTCACCACTTCACGTTCTTGCTCTTCTGGCCACCAGCTCCGGGGTTCGCCTTGGAGATGGGATCCCTGGAAACGAACGATCAGACACGAGTCAATGCAGAGACAAAGTAACGAAGAAACTTACCACTTGTCCTTGTACCTCTGGTCTACGGGCGTGTAGAGCTCGCCATGCCTAGCGTCTGCAGCAGAGACATGGCCACCTTGGACAAGGTTTCCGTGCCTGTTATATGCTGCAAAGCTAGAGTGTGACTGTCCACCCATTGACTGGGAAGTATGGTAACCATCGCTGTAGGCACATCGCATGTCAGAAGGATAAAACAAGTACGCGGAAGGAGACCACATACTGGATCACCACGTCCGAAGTTTTGTGGCCCTTCAAAGTTGACGCGTGGGCGGGCTGCTGGACGAACGTGCCGACATCATTGAGAAGAGGATCTTGTTTATGCTGATTCTTCTTCTTGGCAAAGACAGTGTTGGCGAATTGAATGTTCACGTTGTCCGGGGTCGGGCTCACGGACTTGCGGCTGCCAGACGAATGGTGCGAGGCGGAGCTACCGGGTCTGCTCCCACTGCCAGGGCCTCGCCTGTATAGCTCCGAAGCACCATCGTACAGCCGACGGACAACTTCGGCAGCCAAGGCACCGCTCTCGCTCTCGCCATCGTCGACGTCGGCGCCTTCAGCTCGAGCTTGGAGACCGACGAGGATATCTCGCGCAATGAGCTGAGGGAGAATGTCTTCGCGCGCCACCAGTTCGCTATCTGCAAGCACGTCGCGTGCCGCAAGTGACTCAGCGACTCCGGCTTTGTACCCAGGCTCGGAGGCGAAGGGCATGGCGAAGACGGCAGGGGCGGCAGCGGTGGAAGCCAAAGCGGCGGCGTAGACGGTGGAGAAACGCATGATGTTGAGTGGGAGTGGTAGAAGAGTCGGTGTGGAACGTGAAGGTGAGAGTGGTAAAGTAGACGTAGACAAGGTCGTGAACTTGAACAGAAAACGATTGAAGGTAAGTCAGGCTACCGTGGATGCGTTCCAGTCAGTACACGTTTCGCGCAACCAGAAAAGAGGTAGTAAAACTCACCGACCAGCACCGCGACTTGAGGCTTGGAGAGTAGGCAGATAAGTAACTTGTTGAGAGGGTAGGAGACCAGCTGAGGAGCATAGGCCGCAAGCAGACCTCCTTTTATACTTCGAGGAAGCTTATCCGCGGCGCTGAATTCATGAGTCACTTGACTAGTGAGAAATGCGTGGATATGAACTTGATATGCATTGATGAGAAGAAAATGAACGATTTTGCGTAGTTTGCAAATACCATGATACGTAGGAGCTGAAAATTTATGATCTCATGAAGTGGAATATGACGGCCCATATCACTTGGGAATCAAGGGTGCAAGGTGCCGTACGAACAGAACGACTGCGGACTTGGACTTGTAAAGCATACTCACAAGATTCAATTTGGGGCACGAATAAGCATCTGGGTCGATGACTTTGTATGCGTCAAGGATACAAGGATACAGCACCCGCCAAGAGACTTACTGGGACACTGCGACCAGCATGGAGCAATGCTGACATGGCGGCCGAGAGAACACTGTACCAACGGACATCAGTTCATCATGTCAATGTCGTCAAGTACTCGCGTGTATGTACAACTCACCACTAATCCTCTCGTATACTATACTTGCCAATATGGTTTTATTGATGATCAACCATCGCTGAGATCATTCACAATATACCAACCTTCTTCACCGCCTCTTGATAAATCAAATCGTCAGCTACAGATCAGCTATACATGACGGAGATGATGCAGAAGGTGCTCACCAAATTTCCGAAGTCAAGCATGAGTGGTCGAGGCTACCTGAGGCTACGCGTGATTCTGTACGGCTCCGACTAGCCTCCGACTCGGTCGGACCGTTGGGATACAGTATCGGGATATCAATAATCATGAATGATGATACAACATGAACAATGTGAACAGCAAGAGAATCGACAAGTAACGAATCGTGATAAGTAATACAACCTACGCACCAGGGCCCAGCACCCTCCAAAAGGTCTCTCTCTGAAGCCTCCGAGTCTACGCACCAACACCCTCGACCTGCGACCCAAACGATTGCATCGAAATATCGCCCAACTCAACACCTGCGAGTTGGTCGTTCAACTTGGCGGACTCGGCTTCTCGGGCGGAGGCGCGAGCGGCCGCTTTTGATTTGAGGGTGTCGATTTCTTGGGTCAATTTGGACTGCGGGAGGCGTAATATTAGTATGTGATTTTTAGAAAATTTCGGTGGGACGGCAAATAGTGGAGATATGGAGATGGGGGTGTGAGGAAGGAGAAAGATCAAGAGGGAAGAGGGCGACGTACGATTTGAGCTTCCATCTCTTCGACTTTGAATACCCCATACGCTGGTTTCGGGTTTTGCTTCTCTTTTAGCATACCTGCAGTGACATTAGCATTCGTCAGTCTTTCATCTCCACTAAACATGAAATAAAAACGAGAGACGAGAGGCGAGCGAACGTTGACAGCGTGAGGGAAGAAAACCTCGCAAGAAACGTACCGAACCCAGCATGCATGAACACCTCGTTCATGATCTCATGATTCCTCCTATACCTCGACAAAGCGAGCGCACGCGCAGTTATGAGTTCTGAGTCGTCCACTATGCAACAGATAAGAATATGGTGAGTAGGTGAAATGGCGACGGGCACGAGGTACGTACTGTCAAAGTCCTTTTCACTCTCTCGAGGCATCCTCTAGAAGGAAAAAAAAGTAAGGAAATCGGGATGAGTATTCGTTTCGTTTCGTAGCATAGATCTTCCAATTCCAACAAAGAGAACTGAAAGAATAATGAATAAAAAAGGAGCTTACCATCCCATGCCCATGAGCCTGAGCCCTCTCCGCATGTACCCTCTCAGCATGGACTCTCTCCGCATGGACCCTCTCCGCATGCGCCCTCCTCTCCATCGCCTCAAGGTTCGAACTTTGTTGGTGTAACATCGCTTGAGCCTGAGCCTGGTTCACGTTTCCCAATCCTCCCAATCCACCTATCCCTCCTATTCCGCCCATGCCGCCCATAGGTCCCATACCCATACCACTCATGTTTCCCATCCCGCCCATTCCTGATATTCCGCCCATACCTCCCATACCTCCCATACCTCCCATACCGCCACCCATACCGCCACCCATACCTCCCATTCCACTCATACCTCCCATACCTGGACCGGCCCCTCCAATACCTATACTACCTATACTTCCCGGCCCACCGACGCCTCCAGGTCCACCGACACCTCCCATCCCACCTGGTCCAGGGCCGGGGCCGGGACCGCCAATACTGATACTTCCTATACTCCCCGCTCCACCGACGACAACGTTACCTCCTCCCCCTGTCCCTCCAACTCCAACACCGGTACCGCTACCGGGTCCGGGTGTGCCTATGCCTATCGTACCAGGGGGATATCCTGGATGTCCGCTGTGCCCTGGATGTCCTGGATGTCCACCAGGTCCACCATGGGTCTGACCACCACCCCCTCCCACTCCAACACCACCCATTCCTGCGCCTCCTCCCCCACCAACTCCAGCACCACCAGAAGGGATTACCTGGCCGGTCCCCGGATGGATCTTCTCACCCATCCGAGGTCCTGTTACGAATATGAGAGGTTCGTTGAGCTGGCGGAGTGGGTATTGACGGGGTTGGGTGTTTAGTTGGGGATTGATCGCTGTGTGGTTGGGCATGGGTTAGTTTGGGTTGTGTAAGAGAGAAAGAAGAAAGAATAAAGTCAAGGAAAACGACGTACGTTGAGATTGACCTCTCGTATAATGCATTAGCACCAATTGCGGATGACCGCCTCTCACAAGTCTGAACCGTCTCCGAACGCGGAATGCAGCTTGGTCTTGCCCCGGTATGAACCCGTATCGTAGTTCGCCGACTTCTAGTTCCTGTTCAAGGGTTATGCGTAGACATTATGAGTTATGCGCAGATGTTGTGAGAGAGTGTACGAATGAGTTGGATAGACGGACGTCATTCGGGTTGAAAGACAAACGTCGTTCAAAAAGTGAAGGTATGAACATGAGTCGTTCGTTCGTTCTTCGTAAAGAATGGAAAGAGGGGAGTAAAGAACAGAGTCGTACTCACAACGTTAGAGTTCACAGGAACCACATATCTCTGCTCCTGGTCCTGATACCTCAACCCATCTTGTGGAAGTCCCATATGTGCCGGAATAAACAACAAGAACACTTGTCCCTCTATCCTCGTTAATATTTTCAAGGTTGGCCAGTCGAGGAATACAATGATTGAATATATGGATCGTTGAAGGTCAAATGCGTGAGCATCCCAACGAACTTCGAAAATCTAGTAACATAGAATTAAGGCGTACCTCCAGGTTTATCAATGTAACTCCACCGAAACGGTTTCTGCGGCGCAAGCTGAGCAGCGCGTATAAGCATGTTCACTGCCGCCTCTTGGTTAATTGAACTTTGGAGAGGGAGGGTCTCGGGAAAGAGGAGACATGCGCCCTCTTGGCCTGACATTGTCACCCGTGTTTTATGAAGTCACCGCGTGTTTTATTGATCTGGAAGACACGTCAGTAGAACTTCACTTGTTGTTCAAGATACATACCCTGTTGTAACTTCGATAAAATGGAATGAGGGCGCGACAACCAAGCTTTCACGCGTATTGTATTTCTGGACGTCACGGTTTGGTTTCAAGGAAGGATGACTTTATGGGCGCCTAAATAACCGACGGAATTGCTTTCTTCTACTCCTGTCCACCGTCGATCCTCATCCTGTTTAGAACGTGCAAGTTTCTTCAATACAGATGCCAGCTACATAAGTAATCTTCGTACACTACTATATCCTCCATCTCTATTTACGACCACGTTGGAAGAAATAAAATGACCCCGCAAGCACAAGCACAAGCACCTCTCATCGGCTCTGTCATCGAGCGAAAACCGGGGTCGTCGGCCAATACGTTCAATGCAAAGTCGAAGCCATCCGATAAGACTGGGTTCCCTACAGTTTCGCATCGTTCACAGAGTGCGTTCGCTCGAGCTCGGAAGAACGAGAAAAGCATTGGTGGGGGGTCAACTCGAGATCGTCCTCGAGAACCACCAATCGTATCTCCTTCCGTCCGTCCTCCCCCACCAACCAAAGCCCAAATAAAAGATGGTGAAACGGAGGGATGGAGGAAAGACGTTGAAGAGGAGAATATTAGGAGAGTAGAGGGAATGACAGAGGAAGAGAGGGAGGAGGAACGGAGGGAGATCTTGGAGAGGTTTGGACCGAACGTTGCTGAGATTTTGAGGAGGGCGAGGGAGGCGAGGGAGAGTAAGCATGCGACGTCTGTTGCTGATCCTCCTATCGTATCTGAGGAACCTGTCGTGCATTCACCAAGTCCCCAAAGAGGTCCGCGCAAAAGTAAGCAACACGCAACAACATATTCTAACGAATCTGATTTATATTGGCTATGTTTGTTTATTGTATCTGTAGGTGCCTTGGTATCGCGCCCAACAAGCCCTACGCCCCACTCAGCAGCAAGCACTCGACCATCCAGTCGCGAACGACACCTCCGATTCGCAGAACTCAAACCGCAAGATGTGCACGTCTACGAATCCGCTCCTCCCTCCCCCAAACGAAAACCTATCCTCGCATTAATGCCTGCAACACCTGACGATGGACCCACGACGCCGTTGGGCGAGTTCTCGGGGAAGGGATGGATGGCTGGGTCTCCTCGGCCAATTCCGTCGAAGAGCGCGAGTGCAGGGGAAAGGGAGGAGGAGGAGGGGACACCGGAGGATATCCGGAGACGATTCTTCCCGTCTGCACCCGCACACAACCCCTCCCTCGACTGGATCCTCTCCCCTTCCTCGTCCTCACCCTCGTCCTCACGTGCTGTCCCACCCAACGGTCCAGAACAAACCTTGCGTTTCGACCTCACTGGGACGCCGATTCCTCCTTCACTGTCCCTTACACTTCCCACTCATCTAGGATTACACCATCATGCGGAGGGGTCACACGCGGGGTATACGCTTGATGATTTGTTCTTGCTCTCTAGGTCGAGTGTACGTGCGCAGAGGGCGTCGATGTTGGATGTCTTGGGGCGAATCGCTAGACGACTTTCTCGGAACTTCAAACCGAGTAGACCAGTTGCGTCGGACCGAGACATTAGTAGGGATGAGCATAGCGATGACGAAGGTATCCCGGAACTCCGAGGTCTCGAGCATTCACTCCGTAAACGCATATTGGCAACGGGTCTCGAAGCCTTGAGTGAAAAAGGCAGTTTGGGCGTGCAAGCTGTTAATGTCGTTTGGGCATGCGTGGTTGGATGGGACGAAGACCTCGTTGATATTGAGGGCGTTGAACTTGCTGATTTCTCTCGTTATTCTACGTTCAACATCCACCCTTCTTCTGACAATCAAATGGGTTCCGAGACAGAAAAGGAAAAAGAGCAGGAGATAGACAAAGACAAAGAAGACGCAATCTCAACCCTCCCACTAGACTACCTCCTCCCCCAAATCTCCACCCTCATCGGCACCCAAGCCCACCCTCGCGAAACCCTCCTCCAACTCCTCTCCATCCTCCATCGGCTCGCTCAACACTCGAATGAGTATGCGGGGAAGATCGTCAAGACGCCGAAGCTAATAGCGAATGTGGTTTCGACGTTTTTACTTACTCCTGGTGGTTTTGTGGTTGATTCGACAGAGGCGGGGATGGGGACGATGCCGGAACCGTTTGCGTTACAGGTGCTTGTGACGCTTGCGAGTGCGTCGAGGGAGAATGCACGCATGCTGTGTGATCCTGCCGATGCGCTCTTACGCTTCGTGGTCTCCTTCCCAACGAAACCCTCCCCTCAACCTCAACCGCACTCAGAAACAGAGACATCACCCGCACACACACCCACACTAGCTACCTCCCTCCTCATCGGTACCCTCCGTCTGTACGCAACCTTAGCTTCGTATGGGTTGTATGCGCATATAGCTACTGTCGCGAGTGAGCATTTAGGGAGGATACATGCGTATGTCATGGGTAACTTCGAGTCCAGCGTATCCGTAACAAACAATTTCAACCACTCGAAGGAGACTCACCAATCTCAATCCCAACCCCAATCCCAGTCCCAATCAACAGAATCTCACCAATCCCAGACCCAATCCCACTCTAGAAACCGACTAACCCTCCTAACAACCTACCTAGACCTACTCGAGAGATGGATAACATGCGCACGAGACCCACATCGGACTGAGCCGACACATGAGATCTTATGGAGTCAGGTTGTGGGGTGGGGATGGGGCGAGGACTTGGTTGGGTTGAGGGGGCGGTTGGTATCGGATCATGATGGTGAGGCAGAAGTTGAGGACGAGGAAGTAAGCGAAGGGGGCAAAGTTAAAACATCAACGAACGACCAACTCGCGAGAACCGGGCATCCCCCAACTCCCGACGAACGGGAAGTATGGGCAGCAACGTGGCGAGCGAACGCAGCGTGGTTAGAAGGATGCACAGTCAACGCTCCGAAAGGCGGTTCAGCTGAGAAAGCTAAACTTGTCGAATGCGTGAAGGACGGGTTTGAGGGTGGGGTTGAGAGAAGGGTCGTTGATGGGGCTGTTCAGAGGCTTGGCGCACTGTTGGAGGAATTGTCTCTCGAGGCGGATGTTTCGAATTCGACATTGAGAGAGATGGAGAGGGAAGCTACCATCCTTTCGTCCGCTATACGGTTTTGGTTGTCGACTCTCCCGAGCTCGAATCAGACTGGCCTACCTGCTCCGCCGTTCCGGTTGCCGTTCAAGGATATTTCGGCTCTATGTGCTCGAATTGCGACTCATCCGATTTGGACGCGTGTTTTCTCCCCTACTCAATCTGTCTCATCATCCTCATCCTCATCATCCTCATCCTCCACATCATCCTCTTCCTCATCCCCATCTTCTCACCCTCAATCTCAACCAATCTCCCCAATCGCGCATTTCTACCTCCGCCCGCTCTCAACTCTCCTCTCGCACTACCTCTCCCTCTCCCGAGTCTTACCCAGTACGACACCCGACCTCTGGCTCGCACAAGCGTTTACCATCCTTCTGCGATACTTACCTGGAGACGAGGAGAGTGCTGTGAGGACATTTGAAGGTGTTGCGAGTGTTTTGACGAGGGAGGTCATTCAGGGTGGCGGTGGGAGTGGGAGTGGTGGGATGGTGGTTCCGGAGGTTGTTTGGGAGAGGGGAGGGGTCGCTAGTGTGGTGCCATTTTATACGTACGCGTTGAGGCCTACGTTGCACTCTCACTCTCACTTGCACTCGCACGAGATTGGAAGAGAGGGAGAAGAGGAGGAGGAGGGAAAGCGAAGAGAGTTCGTCGCACCGATCACACCCACACCTCTTTCCCTTACATACTCGACTACACTCCGTCTCCCTCCTCTTTCCTCCCTTCTTTCTCCCCCTCCCAACGCGAACGCGAAAACCCCTACAGTCTCTTTACCGCTTTACCCAGATTGGGTGTTCAAACCCCTGGACTACCTCCTCCGATCTGGACAGACAGATATATTCAAGCGCATGCCTCCGGATTGGGATTATAGCGAAGTCGAGGTCGTACGCGCGACGTTGTTGGTTGCGAAAGTTCAGAGGGAGGTGCTAAGGCTGCATGGTTTGGACTCGATTTTGGATGGGGATGGGAAGAAGAAGAAGGGTGTGGGGATGTGTAGAGAGGAAGTGGTGTTTGGGTGTATGAAGGTGTTCATGCTTGAACATGAACAGCAGTCGGATACAGGGTCGAGCGAGGAGGTGTTTAGGGATCATGTCGTCGAAGCGTTCATGCAGGACTTACTTGCTCCTTTCACCATCGCCTCCTCTTCCCCTCCATCATCGTCTTCCTCATCATCATCACCAAAACACGACCCATCCCCAACACTCGACCTAATTTCCCCCCGATTCCTAGGTTCCTCAACCCCCTTCTACCAATTCTACACCGACTTTGTCTCCTTATACGACTCCATATCCTTCTCCCACCCTCTCTTCGCCCGTCTCCTCCTTCCTCCCACCTCCTATCGATATCCCGTAGATTTCCGGAAATATCTATGGGGAGAGTACGGACATGTGGTGAGAAGCGTGAGGGTGCAGGTGGGGGAAGTCGTTGCGGGTGGGTTGGGAGAATATTTGTGGCCTGTGGAGAGGGATGGGGAGATGATTGGGGCGTATTTGAAGGTGCTTTTAGGTGCGGGGGTGGGAGGGAAGGGGAGGGGCTTGGAAGGGTTCGTGAGGTTGGTTGCCGTGCATCATGTGGCTGCGAATATATGGGCGGACTTAAGGGACGGATCTGGAGCTGAGGCCGAGGAGAATCAGGCCAAGGAAACAGCAATGAAGGTGAAAAAAGAAGAAAAGGCGAAGAAACTATTACAAGCCGTCGTCACCCAGGGCGATTTTAATACTATCAGAGAGATCGTTTTGTACCGACAGACACCTGACGCGACTCTCATCCCCCCGGCATGTTTCGAGCAGGAGGGAGAGTGGAGGCTTCCGAGGAGGGAGTTTGTGAGGAGCTGTGAGGGGGTGGTTAGGGAGAGGTTGGAGAAGTTGTTGTAAGATGAGATATGTGATGTGCTTTTGGTGCTGATGCTGATGTTTGCTTGTATGTATGTTATTGAAGTATTCTGCGCACGCATAATGTATCGATAGATCCACCCATATATATTCACTCTTCAAGTCTGAAGGTCGCGACGATACACTTTGCACCAGACTCAGTAAATGTCATCACTATTCCCAACTATCGCTGTTCTCTTTCCCGCATCAGGAAAACGGAAATCCTCGTCAACAGCATGAGGGCTCTCAGATTGGCGGCTCCGAAGGCGGAGGGACGCGTCGGGCCTCGAGCGAGCTGAGCGCCAACCGTGTCTTGTGATCGCGTATGCCTTCCATTGCGCACGTGATATGACGGCCATTAAGTCTAATGCAGGGCTTCCGCCGAGTCTCTTCGCTCGATACTGAGCAAGCTTCAAAGACCTCGATCCTAGCGTCTTTAAAGACTCAACCTAGGGTTCTGGAGTATAAGAGAGTTTGAAGCAGCATAAGCTTGTGTGTTGTACGGCGCAGTCACGGAGGGTGTCAGAAACCCTATGGTAGACACCCGCCTCGAGTCCTCTGAGAAAGCATAACTACGCAGCCACGACTTTCACGTATAACTTTGGTTGAAAATGAGAGATAAAGATTGTCATATACAGTTATTCGTGAGCCTGAGCACGGCGCACGCGTTCAATTGTCTTCCGAACGTCACCACAGATTGCAAATCGCATTCGCAAAGCCCTGGTCCCAGAGTCGTCCCGGAATATCGTGAGTGAATTGACTGAAGGAAATGGCCCTAACAGAGCATTCTCAGGGCAAGGAAAGGAAGAGAGGCAACAGCTTCGAGAAGTTTGGTGTACCGACGCCTAGGAGGGTGATATCCGTGAGTTTAGGTTACTTGGATAGCACGATCAAGTGGACTCACCTGTGACCGGGTCCCAGCCTTCGACCCTGTATGCAGCGGATGGGTCAGTACAAGAACGGAAGGTGCTGCGAAATCACAAGTGATACTTACGCTGAGAATCCGGGGGTACCTGCAGACAAGAACAAGTCACAAGCCCGTTAGGCACCACTTCAGAGAATCAGTTGGATGAAGGACTCACCACATCCAGGGTTTGTGCCAGTAGTGATATCATTGAACGCATGCGCGAACTTCTCAGAGTATATCTACAACAATGCGATGAAATTCAAATCAACGTCAGCCCTTAGTAAACGCAGCGATGAGAAACACTAACAGCTGGGTTAATGAATCCTGTAAAGAGGAGACAACCCAGTCAACAAGTCGTCCAGGGAGTGATCCACAATCATACGTACCAACTGGGCCTTTACCGGCAGCGATACGAGCGTCGTTAATCAAAGTTATCAGCGACCCGACGACGGGGGACGAGGCAGAAGTTCCGAAAACCAGACCGAACTCTCCGTTGATACCTGATTTCCGGAGGTCAACTGCGAAAGCCTTTGCACAAATGAAAGGCCACTCACCAATGACATAGTTGGCTCTGCGAAGCGAGTATGATCAGGCGCTTTGCGATAATATACAGTATGGTCAGGTACGTACCCGTTAGCTGACAAGTCGGGGAAACCTCTCGCCTACGTGAAAGTATGTTAACGATCTATAGCTCTAATATCGAGTCATCTATTCTCAGAAAATGCAATGCTCACATTTCCACTATTGTTGAACTGCGCACTAGTGAACGGGGGAGGGTGGTTCTTCAAGAAATTCGTTACAGCATTCTTCTGGAAGTTCGGCATCTTGAAGATATTGCTGAAACCTCCACCACTGAAGATGACTTGCTGGCAGGCACTCTCGGGGTCGTTTACCGTTGATCCTGGGTTGACCTGCGTGGCACCGACTGCTGTGAGTAATCCGCATGTCACAGGGAAGTCGGGATTGAACTTGGTGCCGTTTCGCGATGGGCGTCCTGTTCGGAAACTTGTCGATACCCAATGTATATCCTCTTGTATCCATTACGAACCTTGCGCATTCAAGCACACCCCTCCGTTTCCAGCGACTCCATCATCTCCAGAACTGTACAATACAGTCGTACCCATCATACCCAACTTGGCATACTCGGCGCATTGTCGTTGAGCATACGCAGCAGTGACAGAGGACTCATCTGAGCCGTACGAAACGGATACGACGTTTGGAGGGGCAATTATACCACATGATTCCGGACCCTTGAACCCGCCTGGGAGAGGGTCTGGGTAGATACCGTCTTGAGTTGGGTCGTCTCCGCCTTCGAACGTGCAGAAGGATTTATCTACTGCGTCGAGCCAATTGTTGAACGAGGCACCTGTGCATGTGTTCCGTGATCAATTTTGGAACAGGAGTGTGACTGTCTAAGGTTTCTTACCTTCCGGGAGATCGCCGGTCTGCAAGAGAGTGATTGGTTGAGGGTTGGTAAGAGCGAAAGCATACTCGAGATCGAGGTCCGACTCTCCGTTGAAGTCGAAGGATTGGTTCTGAGTTTGGACCACACCTGCAATCCACATGATGGGTATATGCGCCGTGACAGCTGCACATCACTCACCTCCGTCGATAGACACCAATTTTGGACGGGTGCCTACCTGGCTAGGGGAGAAATTTCTGTATAATATGTGAGCATTCCAGTCGTTGGTAATACCATGAGATCGACTCTTACGCAAAGAATAGATCGAGATCCTTGGCGAGGAAGGATTGAGGAGTGAACTCGACTATTAAGTACAGCATGTGAACCAACATCCTGCCCATACCAACAATCGTACTCACCGATGCCATACGTATTTTTCCTTGTCGCCACCGGTTTGTAGTTGACCGAGTACAACGCCCTCAGGCAATCCGGGGTAATCATCTCATCGCAGTTCTCCAACGACGGAGTAATAGTCACTTTCTTGCCATTGGTCTTGGGACCCGTTGAAGCTGACGGCATCCCAATTCTGTTCAAATTCCTTTTATCATTGGAACGCTTGAAGGCAGACAAGGGAGGGTCGGTAGGGATGCGGTAGGTGAAGTGGACAGTAGGCTTGATCAGATCGACGTGTTCGCGAATGTGCTCAGGGACGGAGTATTCGTGGCAACCTGATTTCGATGCGATGAGTGCCGTAGTCCAAGAGGAAGTATACGAATGCGGATACATACTCATTTGCTGGACACCGGAAGGATGCGTATAAACGTGGTACTCCGTTTTTAACAAATCCTCCACTTCACCCACAGTCGAATTGATCACCTCAACCCAACCTTTGCTCACACTCAGTCGCATTCTCTCCCTCGCAAGCCCGCTTTCACTCAACCATCCCATAACGCTATCAATTGCCTCGTCACTAGGTTTGAAGGTCTCCACAATCTCGGCCGGAGAGAAATGTTTGCCATAGGAAGGTGACTCTGGGTGTGATACCGAGAGAAGAAGCTCCTCGAGACGATCGAGATTGGACTGTGTGAGACCTATGCGCAAGGGCAGGAGAGTTGATGGATGGGGTTTGTGGGAAACGATCCAATCCGTCTCGGATGGGTCGAGAGCCCGTTTCTCGTGAACGATATGGTTGAATCTTCCCGCTCCTTGGGGGAGCGCAGTGACCAGAGAATACAGAAGGGCAGAAGCGATGATGCCTGGAACTGTCAGTAACATCGTGGCGACGGGATACCGAGCGAGACGAGCAGAACTCGGGCCAAAGAGGTTGAGACAGGTTGAGACAGAGGGATTCTGTGACCACCACGTAGAGCGAACGCAGACCGGAAGCATGCCTACTTTATAGTGATAACAACTCTGTACAATGAGAAGACAAGCCTTGGTTATTCTTATCTTGGTGATAGCTATTCATATCCGAGGGGCACACGCAGTGGCAGGAGCGGGTGTATACACTCGTGTGCATGGTTTCGGGTACACTCTACCGCAGCGTTATTGACAGAGCTATCGCACGCGAGAGAACAAAGCAAGCCACGTACATCTCCCGAGCTATGCAAGAAAGGAAATAGACCATAGTTGATGAAGGGGAGGTTGGCGTAGCCACAGCATGGTTGCCTATCGTGGAACCGAAGGCGTTGTGCAGGAAGCGTGCAGGATTCTGCAATACTTGCGTATCTCGCTACCGAGAGGTTCCTACGAGGACCAACCGAGTATACAAACCTGACATGAAAATACCAATCACGGTCATTGAGCATTACGACCCGGTACCACAGGAACCATCCCATGAGAGTTGAGCCCTTCGAGACGACGTTGTCGCATGGATCAGTTGCACAGTCAAGCGGGATGTGAGAATGGACGACAGAAATACTCATATAATCACCACGCTGGCACGCGCTGTGCGTGTACTACCATCAACCCAATGCACTGGGTGCCATTGGCTGGTGAGAGGTCCATTGAATACCAACGCGATGTTACGTGCTACCCGCAAGTAAGTATCTGTGTCCGAGATCGTCGACTGAGACATGCTGAGGGACTAGACACTGAGTCCGAAGCGAAGGAATCAAGCGTTGACAACTTGAGAAGCCAACGTTCCTCTTCTAATCACGTGCAAGTTTGTACTTGGTCTCTTGTTGATCAGAGAGAAAGAGCGTTGATCTTCGCGTCGAATGACGTTCTACATTGTGTACCTCCATTTCAATAGTGGCGTAGGTGCAGGATTGCACTAGTCTTCTTGAGTGCTTCGCAGAACCGTCCATCCTGGTCGGAATAAGTACAGAAAGAAATGCTAAATATCTTACCTAATGACTTGTCGACCTCAACACAACCGGAAGGTCCAATCACTTGCAATGTATGTGCCTGAATCACGTTGGGTGGTGCTAGTAGGTGCTAGTGCTCATAAGTAGGCAACGTTATTCCATTTGTCGAATTTGATTATGGCCTTGATATTGCTGAATCGACGCGCCTCGAGAAATGATGATGATGGGACCATTGAGGCGTGAAATAAACACGAGCGATCTCGCGTCCATATCCGAATCGCCCACATTACGGGCATGTCCGAAAACATTAGTATATAAACCTCGATTCCATTTTTTCAACGGACCTACCATCATCCAAACCCGCCATTTGATTCTTACGATAATGTCGAGCGCAGGATACTCCCCCCGCGTGGCCCTCGTCACAGGTGCGGCTCAAGGAATAGGGAAAGCGATCGCCTTACGTCTAGCCCAGGATGGAATTGACATCGCGGTGAATGACATCCAGTCTAAGGAAGATGAAATTGTGAAGCTTGCCTCCGAGATAGAGGCTCTCGGTAGGAAAGCCGTTGCGGTGCCCGCTGATGTTTCGGACGAAACGCAGGTGAAGGCAATGGTAGACAGGGCGGTTGAGTTCCTGGGTTCTCTTGATATCGTACGTTTTGTGCCCTCCGATAATCTCGTAGC
The DNA here is from genome assembly GCA_022160315.1 of Panus rudis PR-1116 ss-1. Taxonomy (NCBI): domain Eukaryota; kingdom Fungi; phylum Basidiomycota; class Agaricomycetes; order Polyporales; family Panaceae; genus Panus; species Panus rudis. The sequence goes on from MU275334.1 coordinate 27,973, forward strand.
GCCGTTTGCTCAGCCATATACCCTATCGACGAATGCAGATGGTAGCAAATGCGGGTATAGGCGGCGCAAAGCCTCTGATTGAACGTCAGTGCGTGTATAGACTATAAGGAAGCCGAAGAACTTACTTTTGTGTGATCACCACTATAGTGAGTGGCAAAGAGTTTGACCGAGTTATATCGGTCAATGTGCGCGGAACGATGTTGTGTTTCAAGTATGCCGCGATACAGATGATCAAGCAAGGCAAAGGTGGACGAATCATTGGTACGAACCTTCTCTTCCTGTCACGTTGAATCTTCCTCAGTGATTGATACTCCCGTTAGCCGCGTCGTCTCTTGCTGGGAGGAGAGGTCAGCATCCTTTTGTCTTCCGTTGCTCTCAGTAGACAATCTCTGTAGGGATTGTGAACCTGTCGGCATACTCGGGCTGGTACAGAGTTTTGGTCAGTCGTCGCGAAGCTTTCTTCGCAGTTCAAAGAAATTGAGTACTCACGTAGCTCTGGAAATGGGGCCGCATAACATCACGGTTAATGCGTACCTACCGGGTGTAATCAATACTCCTATAAGTACGCTCGTTCTCTGCCTGCTGCTATGGGATTGGTGGAAGCCTGACTGTGGCAACCTTCAGTCCAAGGAGCGGTCGAAGAGTTCTCCAAGCAAAACGTAAGTACCGAAGAAGCATTGGCGATGATCAAGACGGTGTGTGGATCTCCGTCCTGTATTCATGCACGTGATCTCAACGATACAATCATTAGATGGTCGGTTTTCCTCCAGATGCACCTGTCGCGGAATCTGAAGTGATTGGAAGTATTGTATCGTACCTTTGTAACCCTGAGGCATACTTTGTCACAGGTAGGTGCAAACACTTCCCTACACCCTTGTGGCTAGACACGATGTGCTGACTCTCAATCACAGGCCAATCAATTAACGTGGCCGGATCCCTGAGCATGGGCTTAGCGTAATCGCTTCAGTATTGATTTCGGGTCAAGCTGTACTTCGAAGAAGCGTGTTATACAGCAGCGATTGCTCGTGGCCTTGCTCAGATGCTGTTGAGAGAGCAAACATTAATCTGTTGGACATGAGTCACGATTGCGGTCGCGATGTTATAGTTGCGGCATTTCCGGATCGGGCGAGGTTAATGGGCACCGTGAGACGATACTGAACGCACTATGGTCACTTGCGTTAATGTTTCAGCGGAAGGTAAATAGCGTGGACGCGTACATAAGTACCCACCTACAACTCGAAAGTGACCCCTCACTGCAAGTTTGCGATATTCCTTCCAAGTCTCTTGTGTAATCGTCGATCGCATACTGACCATGGCGAGCCTCTCAAAGTATCTTCCCCGTGTCGCATTAGTGACAGGAGCCGCACAAGGCATAGGCAGAGCCATTGCCTCCCGTCTTGCTCAGGACGGTATCGATGTTGCTATAAACGATATTCCAAGGAAAGAAGCAGAACTGAAGGAGTTTGCATCTGAACTCCAAAGCCTTGGGAGGAAAGTGGCCGTAGTGTCCGCCGATGTAGGCGATGAGGAGCAAGTGAAGAATATGGTGAAGGCCGGAGTCGATTCCTTGGGTAGCCTCGATATCGTACGCTCTTCTTTCTCATCAGATCCCGGATTGCACGTGCTAATATGCTGTGCAAGATGGTAGCGAATGCAGGGATATATGAAGGAGGCCCTCTCATTGAAGGTATGAAGCTTGACGTTCTGCTGTACCTGTGCTGACCAGACTTGTACAGTCAGCAGTCCGCCTCTCGACAGGATGTTAGATGTGAACATACGCGGCGTCCTGTTCTGTTACAAACATGCAGCACTTCAGATGATCAAGCAGCGCAGAGGGGGGAGGATACTGGGTACGCCTCTCGTTCGTACGGTTGTAAAGGATAAAGCATCTGACATACGTCGTAGGTGCATCATCTATTGCCGGAAGGAAAGGTGAGATCGGGGACATATCTGTATCCTGCTCGATTTATGTATGAACCGGTGAGGTGCAATCGAGGACTCACTTCCACTTTGCCAGGAGCATCAAACATATCAGTATATGCAGCAACAAAGTTCGCTGTACGAGGCTTGACACAAAGTTTTGGTCAATACGTCTTTCAATCATCAAACTTTCAAAACTGAATCACTCACCTAAAAATCCTTAGCATTGGAAATGGCACCGCATGAAATAACTGTCAATGCGTATTTGCCCGGTATGATGATGACGCCTCTTCGTGAGTGCATATCTTCTTGGGACAGAAGGCCCAGGAAAGGATCATAGTTGCTGACTAGTCGCGTCGTGGGCAGTCAAAGAATATCTTGGTATCACGGATAGACCACAACACGAGATGGAGCAGGAGTGGGCGAAGAAATTTAAGGTCCGTAATGTCGAGCAGTTCATACGGTAACGACCTCCTGACAATTAAGTTCAGGAGGCTGGATTACCTCCGAATCTCCCTAAAGCAGATCCAGCAGTAATAGGAAGCCTGGTATCTTACCTTTGCAAGCCAGAGGCTTATTTTATTACAGGTAACGTGCTGCTTATCCTCTGCACCGATAACCACCTTGACACTAGAGCAAGGTCAATCAATCGCAGTAGAAGGATCGTTGGGGGTAGGAATGCACTGAGCTAATATCGAGGAGCGAGTAAGGGAATATCATTAGTTTCCGTTATTGCATGTATACCTAGAGTTCCCGTATGACAGAACTACACAATGTCAAAATTGAGTGGGATTGTCATTCATTCTAGTTTCTCCAGTTGTTCGAGACGGGCGAGAACAACGTCTTTGCTCGTCTCTTCGATCTCGCCGGCCAGGAACACTTCATCGAGGATAGCATAGACCTACCAGGGCCGTCAAGCATCCGATGAGAGGCCAAACTTGTGACGTACCTTATAAAAGTTGAAAACAAGGTCCAATTCGCATACGTTGTCAAAGAAAGAATCTGTCATGTGTAACATAGTACCGAGCACAGGCTATCCAGAGAAATGAGGACTTACCGAGCACTTCGACGAAGAGGTGGATTGCTTCCAAATATGCCAGCTCATTGTCGTTGGCGTCCACGCAAATACAGAAGAACAAGCCCGCGTATCTTCTGTATACAATCTTGTGGTTACGGAACTAGGAAGCGAGATGTCGGGACTTGGTATCGCAAACAAGTCTCGGTACCACGCACCTCTACGAAGTTAGATTGATATTTCTGGTCACGAGGCGCGACCAATCTGTGAACCTCTCCTCGTAATCGGACCTATTCTCCTTCAGCATACACGACTCTCGTCCTTTTCGGAAGCAGGTTGAAGGGAACGTACCTTCTCATCATCATCGTATGGGACGTACCATTTCGACAGACGGGTCTTCCCCTGACGGTTCTGCAAAGCAATCAGATGCCTGTTCACTTCCTAGAGTTTTCAGAAGCTTACCTGCACTAATATAAATCGGATCATCCTTGTAGCAACACACCCTCTGGTGGTGGTGGCATACCAAGCTGTGGATTACTCATGGCGTTTACGAAACGCTCATGTCATTGATGGTTCCGTTGAAAGCGCGCACAACATATACACAACGCCGTAAGTTGCTCTGAAACACAGCATCTTTCAACTATCTTCTACAAGAGACCGAGTTGAAGCCTCCATACCGAGCCCTAGCGGAGCTTGGTGGGCAGCTGTCACCCTGCAATTCGTTATAGTGCGCGACATTCGTTCAACATCGAGGTAGGATCGCTGATAAAGCTGTGAGTCAGTTTATATTTACCCTCAGGCTGCCCAAGATTTGCAGGCTCAAAACTTTTCTCTTCCTTCCACAATGTCTAGCTATTCTCCGGACACATTCAAACCTCTCCTTGCAAAACTCGTCAAGACACCAGAGTACTTCACCCCCGACGATGTTCGCGTTGCTCTCGAGCACATATTCACTCCTGACGCCGCCCGACCCGAACAGATCGGTGCCTTCTTGACCGCTTTACATGTCAATAGGGTTGAGAGACGTCCAGAGTCGCTTGCTGCTGCTGCGGAAGTTCTTCGTCAGCGTGCACTCAAGGCCGCAGTCGAAGATATAGACAAGGACTTTGTGGTCGATATCGTAGGTACTGGCGGAGATGGTCACGATACCTTCAATGTCAGTACTACCGCTGCCATTGTTGCGGCGGGAGCAGGAGCCCGAGTTGTGAAGGTATGTCTCTCTAGATAATGTCTATCGAAGGTCGAAACTAATACTTATTGGCAGCATGGCAGCCGTGCGTCCACCTCAGCATCAGGCTCAGCCGACCTCCTACAATCTCTGGGCTGCCTCTTCACCGCGCCCACCCCAGACGTCCCCATGCCCATTGCCAAAGTGCCCTTTACATTCATCCTGGCACCGCACTATCACCCCGCCTTAGCCACCCTCGCACCCTTCCGCAAATCCCTCCCCTTCCGAACAATGTTCAACGTCCTCGGTCCCCTGATCAACCCTGCACGACCAAAAGGGATGGTTGTAGGGGTGGCAGAACCCGAACTGGGTCAAACCTTCGCCGAAAGCTTGCGCAATGGTGGCGTCGAACGTGCACTCGTTGTTTGCGGTGCCGAGAAACTGGACGAGATTAGTTGTGCTGGGAAGACGTTTGCTTGGGAACTCAAGGACGGGGAGATCAAGGCGATGACACTTCATCCAGAACAGTTCGGACTGCCGGTGCACCCTTTGTCCGACGTCTCCGGGGGAACACCCCAGGAGAATGCAGAGATCTTCAAGACCCTTCTCACTTCTGGCGAGAACATCCCTGAGCGGCTCACCCCTATCCGGAACTTCGTGTTGTTGAATGCTGCGGCATTGTTGGTCGTCGCGGGGGTAGCGAAAGACTTCAAGGAGGGTGTTGAATTGGGGAAGCAAAGTATAGCATCCGGGAAAGCTTGGGAAGCTTTGGAGCTATTCCGGAAAGCTGGAGAAGATGCCGCAGCGCAGATGAACAAAAACTGAATGTCAGATGTAGTTGTACCAATTGCTGTATTGTGTTTGTGTGTTCTTAGATCTCAACTATGGTGATGTTTTAGGGGGCGAAAGTCGCAGGAACCGATCATCAATGCATGTCATGCCTCTTCACGGCGACTTTGGATACGCCGCAGAGATGCTCAAGAGAAATAGTGCACGTCGGAATCGTCGATCCAAGCAAAACCCCAATGTCGTAGCCTGCATCTCGGATGAGATACCATAAACACCAGATCAAAGGGCAGGGACTAACCTATCCTCTAACTTAGCAGTACATCCATACCGTACGATCCCCCGAGCATGACATCGAGGTAAATGTTTTGCAGCAAAGTCGTTGAAGTCGTCCGTATTCAGCCGGAATTCATTCCAAGTGGTGATCCTGAGTAAACGCAGATTCGCAAAGGTAGACGTATTTACAGTCTGATCGAGTTCGTGCCATATGGATGCTGTGACTTTCTCGAGCTCGAATGTCCACAGAAGATGTATTTCGTCCATGAGTGGGGAGCTTATTGTAGATAGAATGCGAATAATGCTCTCAGGGACATGTGGATGTGAGGTCTTATAGTATAGACGACGAAGTCCTGACAAGTGTCGAAGGCTAAGGTCTGATACGGCTCATAAGCACAAATATCATGGTGAAGCTGACGTTGGTGATATACCTGCGTCTGTGGGCAATAGTTCATGGTCTCCCAGGATGACCAATTCGCGCAGTGAGGGCCCCGCACGCATAATGAGATTTGCGGAAGGTGGAAGGAGGGTCTGAACGACAAGAAAGCGCGTAGAAGTTAACGAGATGTTCCCTCTTGTGAGAGTTGTGTTCAGCCCAGTAAGTACGTCCTGCAAATCCTGTGGTAGATTCGTAACGAATCCATAATCCAAGATCAGGGAGTCAAGCACAGACACATGCCTCGGTAACCGCGCCAGCTTCGTAACATCCAAGTTGATCCAATCCTTGTTCAAATTGACGCAGAAGTGGGTGATGCTGCGGAGAACGGCAAGAGTGCGAATGATGACATTAGGATCGTCCACATTATGAAGGCGAAGCTGGCGAATGGATTGGTATTGACCGAGGACCCGATAGAAGCACGGATGTAAGTCTATCTTTAGTAACAGGGAGGAAGAAATAACTAATGCTGAGAGGTTAGGTACCCTCCTGATGAGTGCCATAAATACCCAAGTTGGATCTGTAGGGGCACTCTCGCAGTCTACCCGCAAAATCTGCACCAAACGTCCTCGGTCAGGGTTCGACCGGAGAGTCTCCGCCAATGATGTGATCTTCCATTCAGTGACGTTTTTGTGCTTCTTGTCGAGCTCGACCCAGATCGTTCTGAAAAGATGTTGTTGGCTGTAACGAGCCCAAGAACGGCAAGTCAGTGAACACGCGTTGAGGGTCTGCTCGCGGAGTAGCAGCTGCTCTCGAGGTGGGAGAGGAATAATCCAATCTTCGTAGTGATCACCACAATCTAGGATACTGCACTGCAAGATGATCTGGTCGTAGATTTCCTGAGGAAATATGGTCATTCCGGACTCGGACATCTCGACCAGATTAGTACTGTCGCAGGTCTATCCAATTCACAAGATCAGGATACAGCCACAGGCATTCGATGACAGAGTAGTACGCACCCTGCCCAAGTAGTGAAGATAAAAAGATACTCCTATGAATGCAGAGTGCTACAGCCAGAGTATGTAATCGAGGTCGTTGTCCAGTGAATAGCGAGTTATCAGGACTATCGATTTTTGTGCGACACTATGCCATCTTCCCTTATGTCTGTGACGCGGGCGGTGTTATGGGACCCCCATTACGTCCGCATTTGGCAGCACTCTACTCTGACACTCTGTGATAAAAGATCCATGATGGACAGCAAATACGTGTCAGCTGGCCCTATTTGATAGGTACGCGAGTTGGGTGAGAACACTTACGCCCTTTCCATACCCATAGCTGCCATAGCATGTCGTCTCCAAAAGTGCAGCTTGGAGAGAAAGGAGTCATAGCGAAGGACCGAGTTGGCCGACGGAGGGGAGGCTCTCGACACCATACCGTTGAACGAATACTAATCAGGCATGATTGCGTACAAACGTTCTTCAGCAGATGTTGCAAATTGACTCGACCTAGTCATCTGGAATCGACAGGCAGTATTGTGAATCGCTGACAGGACGGTCGAACGTCATCAAAGGCATTTCTAGGTGATGAATGATTTCCTGTAACAGAGTGCACTTAAAGAGAGGGACCTTCGACACGGATACGAACCACAAACTGAGTAACAGTTACAGGTTGTGCTGTCTCGAACTGAGCTTGAGACCAATATGGATACTTGCTCAGGAGAGGTAGTTAACCTCCGTATCATCAATCCAAACGAATCCCCATCGCCGAAGTCTGCATCTCGGAGTCAAGATCACAGGCTCCTAATAGGATAAAAGCAGCGACTAACCTCTCTTCCAGTTTGGCGGTGCAGCCATACTTTACAATCCCCCGACTATGACATTGAGGTAGATGATTCGCAGCGAACTCGTCAAAGCCGTCCGTGTCCAGTGGGAATTCATCCCAAGTGGTGATCCTGAGTAAACGCAGATTCGCAAAGGTGGGCGTGTTTAGAGACTGATCGAGTTCGTGCCATACCGTCGCCGTGACCTTCTCAAGCTCGAAGGTCCACAGGAGATGGATCTCTTCCATAAGTGGGGAGTTTATTGTGGATAGGAGGCGAATGGTATTTAGAGGAATCGGTGGACGCGAAACCTTGTAGTACAGACGACGAAGGCCGGACAAGTGGCGAAGGGTAAGATCTGACACGGCTCGTGAGCATAATATTACGCACTAGCGAGGAGATGGGTACCTTTATCTGTGGGTAGCGTTTCATGGTCTCCTAGGATCACCAATTCGCGAAGCGAGGGTCCCGCACGCATGATGAGACTTGCAGAGGCTGGAAGAAGCGTCTGAACAACAAGGAAACGCGCAGGAACCAACGAGATGTTCCCTTTCTTAATGATTTCATGCACTCCAGATAGTACACTCGGCAGATGGTGTAATATGTTTGTCACGAATCCGTAGTTCACAATCAGAGATTCAAGCCTGGACACATGCTTCGGCATCCTTGGAAGTTTCGTAGGATCTAAGTTGATCCAATTTGTGTTGAGGTTGAAGCAGAGATGAGTGATGTTGGGAAGAGCGGAAAGGATGCGAATGATGACATTGGGGTCATCTACGTTATGGAGGCGAATTTGGCGAATGGACTGGTAATGACAGAGGACGCGATAGAACTCAGAATGCAACTCCGTTTTTAGCAACAGAGAGGAGGAAATGACCAATGCGGAGAGGTTTGGTAGCTTTCTGAAGAGCGCCATGAAGACCCAGGTGGGGTCAGCCGGAGCACTCTCGCAGTCTATCCGCAAGATCTGCACCAAGCTCCCAAGGTCAGGATTTAACCGGAGAATGTCTGCCAATGATATGATTTTCCTTTCATTGACGTCCTTGTTCTTACTGTCGAGCTCGACCCAAATAGCTCGGAACAGATGTCGCTGGCTGTAACGAGTCCAGGAGCGGCAGGTCAATGAACACGATCTTAAAGTCTGCTCACGGAGAATAATCCTTTCGCGTGGTACCAGAGGAATGATCCAGTCATCATAGTCGTAATCATAGTCCACTATAGTGCACTGAGCGATGATTTTGTCGTATATTTCTTGGGGAAATATAGACATTCCGGACATCTCGGCCAACTGTTATTGCGATACTTATGCACGACATCAGGTTACGACCAGAGTCATCCGATGTTACAATGGTACGTACCCTTTTGGATCCTTCAAATCCAGAGGCTCTGAACAAGTAAATGCTACAGCATCGAATATAAGGGCGACGCTGTCCCTCGTTTGTTTGTGACGCGCCGGGCGGTGCTACTTGACAGCGGAACCCCCGTTACATCTGCATCTGGCAGTACTCTAAATGTTCTGAGTCTGACATACTTCTGACATCCTGTGGTAAAAGTTCAATGGTTTGATGATAGTATGTATGCTCTGCAGACTCATGGTACACACTGCACGGTCAGATACTGGCCAAGGTCGGACAGGTCTGATCTCATTCCTTGACCCGTGCATCCCTGTTGTACTGCACATCCGTGCCCGCTAGGTGAAGTTCGCAAATTGGATGAGAAATCGGGCTGTCGCTGTCTATTGTCGGGGATGTAGAAGATCATCAATGGCTGAATATTGAATCATTGCGCCGTGTTCTACAGAGTGTGACAAAGAGGCATCTGGACAGTAGAAAAGGGCATTCTGGGAAGAAGGAAGATGGTTGTTGACGAACCTGTTGCAACTTGACTCGAGCCAACTCAGACTGTCACACTGTACTTTGAGCTCAGTATACGGTCACGTGATTATAAACTGTAACCCTAACCTTGGGTTCGGAGTCTGGATCTGTTATCGAGAAGATCGGTCCGGGAGTGAGATCATATCCTACGAGCCACTTTTTCGCCTCAATTTCACCTACTTTGTTTCGTCTACTCATCCCAGTCACAGGATTCGCGACATTTACCCTTCATCCACCTCCTTTGAGTAGATAGCAAAGGGAGGCAACTTGAAGGCACCATACATTCAGATTCTATAGGTGGGTGTTGTCGGTAGGGATTTAGGTTTTTGCCGACGCTAACAATAGGGGACAATCCAATTAGGTTCACTACTTTCTTCAGCGATACCACTCCTGCAGTGAATCTTGCCCAAACTCCCTCATTCATTCTTAGAATGTCCTTGCGTCTCTCCGCCCACTACATTCAAGAAGAGCACCACCGAGCCGAAGAAGAAGAGAGAGGATCGGACCCCTCAAGTTCGGAAGAAGAAGATGAGGATCTGACATGGGATGATTGGGTATCGGATTCCGCCACGAAACGTCCCTGCAAATCTCTCTTCGACGACACTACTTTCACATCCGTCGAAGACGTTCTAAACTATGATAAGACAAAGTTCGGCTTCGATTTAGAGAGTATCTGCAAGAAATTGTGTAAGTGATACTGTCAAGTTCGGACAGTCAGAATGAGGTCGTTGACAGAGTCTGTGCAGCGCTAGATTCCTACCAAAGGATACGGTTGATTAATTGGCTCAGAAAGGAGGTTCGTCCAATTTCAAGGAAGTTCTCTTACCTGTTAATGACCATTACTATACAGAAACCTACACCAGAACATGTCAATGCCTTGACCGGTAAAGAGGACTTTCTCGCTTCCGATGACTACTTGAAACCCGTATTGGAAGAAGATCCACTTCTCGGTATGTCGGTCAGGCTATAATTCTACTATCATGTATTGACAAGGCCTGCAGAGGTCCCAGACTCCGACTGGTCAGAAGACGAGGAAGACATTACAAATGAGCCAGCTCCAGAAGACCTTGCAGCGGCAAAACGCCGCATCGAGAAACTCTCCAGGCAGCTTGCGAGGGCCAAACAAGACCTCATTGACTACCGCACAATGGTCAGCAGGAAGATGAACCTCCCGCAACTTGTTAGCTCTTTGCAAGAACCGTCCGCTGGGAGTTCAACGCATGTATCTACCCCTTTGCGAGACGACGACTCGCATTACTTCCAAAGCTACGGCGAGAATGGCAAGTGTTGTCATACGGAATTGTAATGATATGCCATGCTCACACGACCAATTGCTCAGAAATACATGCGGTCATGATTCAAGACAAAGTCCGGACAGCGACATACGCTACTTTTATCATGACCAACCCAGAAGTATTCCGCGACGCTGTCGTCCTCGACGTTGGCTGTGGCACAGGTATACTCTCGCTATTCGCTGCTCGTGCAGGTGCAAAACGCGTTTTTGCCGTCGATGCCAGTGATATTGCAGAGAAAGCGAAAAGGATTGTTAAGGACAACAACCTTGAGGGCACAATCACGTACGTCATACCTTCGATCATCTACAGCAATATATGCTGATTTGACCCATTTATAGAGTTATTAAGGGTAAGGTCGAGGATATCAAGCTACCTGACGACATCTCCAAGGTGGATGTTATCGTCTCGGAGTGGATGGGCTACGCTCTGCTTTACGAGTCTATGCTCGATTCTGTTCTGAATGCTCGGGATCGCTTCTTGAAAGAGGACGGCATCATGGCACCAAGTCAGTGCAAGATGATGCTTGGTATCTCCGAGGCAAACGAGATTTACAAGGACCGAGTGGGCTTCTGGAGCGATATCTACGGTATGTGTTGGTGTTTCTCAGGTATCACTAGTGTTGAGTACCAATTGTCGTTTCTCAGGATTCGACCTCTCCGCTATGGCCGAAGACGTCTACAACGACGCCATCGTCGACATCGTCAGCGCCGAAAGCATGGCAAGCGATTCAGTCTGCGTCAAAGACCTCTATCTCAAAGATATCACCCTCAAACAACTCGACTTTTCCTCCCCCTTCACGCTCGTCTCCACAGCCGAGCGCAAAACGAAAGTACACGCGTTCGTCCTATACTTTGATACCTTCTTCACTGCTACGGGAGAACCTGTGCCTGAGGAAACTAAGCCGTACATTGTTCGCGAGGGCGACCCGATATTGGCGGAGGTTTGGCAGGTGGGAGGCAGGCCGCATACGAGTAGGAGGATGAGCTCGGGTGATCCGTTGAAGAAGCCGAAGCCGAAGATGTCAAGCTTCAGCACGGGTCCACTGTCCGTTCCGACCCATTGGAAGCAGACGATTTTCCTGCTGAGAGAACCTATAATTGTCCATGAAGGTATGTTGCCTAGCCTCGGTTGATACGCTCGCGACGAGGTCTGATTGTGGGTCTTTGTGCAGGTACGGTCGTGCAGGGTACCTTCAAGTGCCGCAAGAGCGAGGACAACTCGCGTGAGTTGGATGTTGAGATCCATTATACTGTTAAGGACGAGGGAGAGGATGCTGTTGCCTCCCAGGCAGTCGTTCAAGTGTTCAAGGTCCGATAGCCAGAATGTTAGCAGCATCGGGTGTGTTGGCAGTGTGCACGAAGTTTTGAAATTATAATTGTATCTTTCCTTTGTACCACTATTCACTCAGAATACGTTGGTCATGTTCATCGTACGCATAGATGTCTCTGCATCATAGAGGGATGTGTGTACAACGGTACGTGTGGTAAATTCAATCGCAGAATCCAATTTCGACTCACTTGCCAGAGGAATGTCACGTGCGCGTTGGTGACATTATGTCACAACGTTACATAACGCTGTGACGGAACAATGTTCAGTCACGCTCCTAGTCACACCCATTTCCAAACGACCGAGTTCTTCCAAAACATCTCGTATTCGAATTTCTCGCCTGTCTCTCTAAACTACCTACTCACCCAGTCTGGTCAAGCTGCGGTGCTGAACCTGAAGTATTCGAAGCAGCGGCTGGCTCACAGTAGCAATTTCTATCACCACCCTCCCATACAATATCGTTATCTCTATCTCAGAGTCACAAGTATGTGTGCACGAGATAAGAAACACATATTGCTTGAGCAATTCCACAGCTGTACTCTTTATTCTGCCTCTGAATAACAACTGAATCGCCTTGCAAGGCTAGGCCTACTATTACACCAAGTAGGGCCGCTATCACCACTCTTGGACTCGTCATGTCTCTCGTGCAGGCAGCGCAAGATGCAGAGACGAACTTCAGTCACATACCGATAATGTGATGATTCAGCATAGACCTAGTCACTCGAGGGATTATACTTATATTGACCTGGACGATGTTCCAGTGATTTGCAGGACATCACTTCGTCAGATCCAGCTCGTAGGAAGGCATTGGCCCGAGCTGTCAGGGATGCTTGTATCAACGTTGGATTCCTCTATGGTATGCATGCATTTGTCCACTAAATGATTACGCTGATCTTAAGAATGACGCAGTTAAGAATCATAACATCCCGGAGACCATCATCGAAGATGCGCTGTCCGCGTCGAAGGAGTTCTTCTCCCTCCCAACCGAGAAGAAGATGGAGATAGACATTCGAAAGACGCCAAACTATAAAGGTTATACTGCCTTGTTGAGCAGCAACAATGACCCCGAAAATGCTGGTGATATGCACGAAGGATTTGAATTCGGCTGGGAAGAAATGGTGCCGAAGGAGAATGACGAGAAGAGGGCGAACGATGGCGCTATGGCCGGTGCAAATGTGTGGCCTCAGGACGTTCCAGGATTCCGGGAGAAAGTCCTGGCGTATTAGTAAGTACTGAGACGAACTTTACAACGATACATTTCAATGCGAGAGATTCTCACGCAGTCACGCTGCCGTCGACCTTGGAAAGAAACTCTTTCCCCTGTTTGCGCTCGCTCTGGATCTACCGGAAGACTTTTTCAATGATAAGGTCTGTCTGGGACCGCATATACTCGGGGTATGGTCTCTAAATTTCGTGCTATGCTAATTATAGACCAAGAACTCGGCAGCAATTATGCGTGTGCTACACTATCCTCCGCAGACAGGGCCTGTGGACGATCGTATCATCGGCATCGGTGCTCATACAGAGTAATGATTCAGTCCATATGTCGTCTATTCCGCACTGACTGACGAGCAATTGGGTGTACAGCTTCGAGGTTAGCTGACTCTCACATGTTACATGATCACTGACGAATAGTCTTGGTTCCCTAGTGCTTTACAATTCTGTGGCAAGAGCCCGGGATGCAAGCTCTCCAAGTCCTGAATACGGACAAGAAATGGATCGACGCGCCTCCTATTCCAGGTACTTTAGTGGTGAAGTACGGTTCCCATCAGTCATCTCCCGTGTTCGCTTGCCTAAATAACTGCTCAGCTTGGGTGACCAATTCGCTCGATGGACCAGTAAGTAATCAATACCGTATCGAAGCGGCTGCTAACTTTCTGCTGTTCTCCTTTTAGATGATGTCTTCAAGTCAACGGTCCATCGAGCAATCAACAGAACAGGTGTCCGACGGTACTCCATACCCCTCTTTTTCGGTACAGATTACCACGTTCGTCTCGAGGTACGCGATTTTTCCATCTAATTCCCTTGTCTATTCAATCACAGCTTTCGCAGCCAATTCCTAGCTGCGTGTCCGCAGAACGACCGCCCAAATACGAGGTCGTTACTGCAGGTGACTACGTTAAGGAACGCCTCAAGGCTGCGTATGGACATTAGTCGTCTGCGTGAGGACCCTTGTGGGTCCAGATTCGAACGGCTGCGGATCGCGGATGTGAATGTGCTCGAGATTTATGAAGAACTTGGACGGCGCGTGACGACCTCGTTGTGACAATGCTTCGGGCGGTATGTGAGCTCATGTATATGTATCTCTGACCTGATCAGTGCGGTGCTAGTCTTCTAAAGCATACCATTAACAGAACAGAGATGATAGTTGTTCGCTGGAGCATATCCGTGAAAAGCGGCTACTGATCTGTCCCGAAAGTATCTTCAATAGTGGATATCGGAGGGGCGAAGGTATTCTTCGAGCAGGGGAGAACGATACAAGTCTAGAGATACTGAAACATGGCAAACACCCCGGATGCAATAGGAAGGTCCCTGCGAAAAACTGTAAATCATGTTTCCTCTGGAGAAGATTACCCGCACCTTTCTAGGCAGGTTCTACTTCTTGCTTGAACCTTGTCCCCCCGAATTAGCAGACTGACTCGAGCTCGTCGACGTTGCACCCTTGGCTTTCTTGCTCTTTCCTTTGTCCTTATTCTTCCCCTTGTCTGCCTTTTTCGTGGGTTTGGTGGGCGCGAAGCCGCTAAATCCCATGGACCCCGACAGTGCCGCGAAAGCAGCCTCGTAGTCCTTGGGGGGAGGGATGACTGTGGATGCAGTCGATGCGTTGCTGGAGGCGGACGAGGACGTGGAAGAAGACTGTATGCAGAGGTGTTTGTTAGCATGCATCGTCCTTCTCGCGGCAAGTTACTATACCTTGGGTATCAAAGTAGCAGTAGAGGCATTCGTGGTGGTAGAGAGCAACGAGGCCGTAGAAGCGGCAGGAGAAGGTGCAGGGGATTGCTTGTTGTTGCTCATGGTACCAAAGACGAGTTCAGGGATGGCGGATGAGATGGTCTTTTGCCGAAGGAGAAGCTGTGAGAAGAGGTGCGTCTCGATTCCGAGCCAATGAGTTCTGTCAAAGATCTGACCGCCTTTTATATCGCTTGACTATCCAGCCAGACGCACAATGATGTGTATGGCGGGGTCTATAGATTGTTAGGGCAATCTCAACTCAACAATCGTGAACTATTATCGGTCACGGTCCCGCAGTTTCTCTACAGATGTCAGTCAGTTCTGCGGATTGCATGCGAGCGATACTCACTTTAGCACCAACCATACCAGTATCACTGAGGTGAATGGCAGTGGTTCAGGGTTCGAAGACATGCCCTCGGCCCAGCTGATATATGTTGATCAGATTTCAGTGGACATGCAATACAATTGTAAGCCTACCTGTGCGGTACCGACCAACTAGCCTACTCGGACCCATGGCCAGAATTCACGTTGGTATATCTCCTTCATGGACAGTGCAACCATTGGAAGAACGCCATCGTATTACTAAGTGCTGTGCATCTCAACATACCAAACGATACGAAGCACATTGGAGACAAACCGCAGTGTCAACTCTGACACGCGGTGTTCCCGTGCGGGAGCACTGCGGACTTTGCAGACACACATGTAAATTAGACTCGAAACTGTTCCAAAACCTACAGTCTTACTGCGTCGTCCTCGGCGTACAGTTGAGAACAAGGTTACGCTTACAGTAACGGGAGCAAGCTAGAGAAACTTGGCAATGGTACGCGTAACGATCGCCATAAGTATGTATTAGTAATGCTCAGTATCACGAGTCATCGGCCGCCGACGTATTTATGGACGTATAAATAATACGATCCATGTGGAGAATTGGACTTACCGGGGACCCTTACAATGACTCCTGAGTGACTCCTCTCTATCTTGTTCGAAAATCGACGGATCCGCTGTGCATGGAACCACCCGGCGCCGCCGTGCCATTGGTAAGATTATGAAAGGGTGGGCAGTACAAGAACAGCATAGTATTGCACGCGTAGTACAGCATTGAGGTACAGCGACCGGGGAACTTCCCAATCGTGAGGATTGAGCTTCGAGGCGGCTGAGAGCAGCATTAATACCTCGGTCGCAAGGATATGGGAGGTCCATTGACAATTCACATCAAGATGTCATGAGATATATACTTATTCCAAGACTACACGTCTTTCGCTTCCGAGAATTTCATACAACCTGGCAGAGTCTGTAGGGCCTCGAGCAGCTGGCGATTCGAGTCATTGCAGGACAAGAGTCAGCCTGAGGCTTTTCATCCGTGACAAAATTCTAAAGCATAGTTTCATAAGGTATTTATGACTATAAAATTCGGTGGGCTGTAATGTAGTGAAATGAATAATTTCCTAGTATACTCTAAGTTAGTAGGGGAAAGAAAGCTACGATGAGGCCGCCAACTTCAGGATTGCGTTTGATGACGTACCTTAGTGCTGCTTGTCCACGCACACCGAATCAAATTGTTTGTTAATTCTGTACTCACACAATAAACAAGGGATTCAGGTAGGATTCGAACGAGTTGGCGGAGTACGAGATAAGTGGACGCGCCAGGTGAAGGCGCCGACAAGCGGCGAAGAACACATCACATGATCGCGTTCTGTGCATCTAGCGCCGGCTACGTCGTTCCGAGTCTCGAGTCTCGACTTGCTTTCAATGATTCCATCGCATAGTAGAGCAGAGTAAGGATCGCATACAATGCGGAGCACTCCTCGTCCTCCGATTGACCCAACTTGTTCGAGGCGGGCCTAATTCGGATAGACCGAAGTTCAGGGATGCATGAACCTCGCATGAAATGGATCTCTCTGAAGTTTCTGGGCAACAACACAATGCACACATCTATCTACGGTATGTCTAATATTAACAGAACTGAGTAGGAGCATCTTGGGATTCTGTCCATGGATTAGGCAGAGCTACCGCCTTTGCCGTCGCATGCCCCTCGAACCGGAAGCCGACGTACAACCGCGACCATTGTGCACATCCCATTCGGAGACGGTCGAGGGATGCTATGGCTATACATAGCCAGCTACCAATTGCGCGAGCATACCTTCTAGTGACATACGTTATGCCTCCTCGATACCGACGGCTCCGAAATAACTTCGCGATTGAAGAAAGAAGCATGCTCCAGAAGAAGCGCAGTACCATGGCTAAACTTCGCATCTCGGTGAAGGTCACTGACCTCTGATGTGGCGAACATCGGGTCACTCATGACTCTGTCTCTGAGGCCCGCGTACCAGGTCGGGGGTGAGTACATAAAGAATTGACTCCCTTGCTCAAGGTCGTCACCCGGTGAACCACCTCGCTCGATTTCATACCACTTTGTAATTCGAAAATGCGTCTCCTTGGTTTGCTCAGTCTTCTCGGTGTCTTTGCAGCGACTGCCTCCGCGCAGCAGACTCTGACAGGGCCTTTTGATTGTCTTCAAGCTGGTGCTTACACATTGTGCCAGAACCAGTGGGGTGCCTTTGCTGGGGTAGGCTCTCAGAACTCTACGCTCCTCAGTGCAAGCGGAAACAGTATCTCTTGGGAGACTAAGTGGACTTGGGCGAATGGACCAAACAACGTGAAGACCTGTAAGTGGCATGCATTAATGATACCTTCCTATTGTTCTTTGGTTCTGGCTAATTCACGAATCAGATGCTAACGTCCTCCACAACACTGCGAAGGGTGTGCAGGTAGGCTGAGTGTCGAGCCGCGAAGAAAGTGTTGATATCTCATGGATATCTATTGTGCAAAGCTCCAAAACATCGCCAGTGCCCCTTCTAGCTGGCAATGGACATATGTGACTGAGTCTCAGGGCATTCGTGCTGATGTCTCGTAAGCACCATGCAATTGCTCATATCTCAGAACAATCAAACTAATGAACACCTGCTCAGCTACGATATCTGGCTTGGGCAGGCGCAGTCTGGTGACCCCGCAACCTCTGCATCTTCCTACGAGATGTACGCAACTACTTTAATCACCACGCGGTTTCCGGGTCACTGACTATCACTTCACGATAGCATGATCTGGCTCTCCGGCCTCGGCGGGTATGTAATTCATTTTTGTGCCGTATAGGTTAGTGAACTGACGTAGTACCTACAGAATCCAACCTGTAGGTTCTCAAATTCTCAGCAACGTCCAGATCGCAGGCCACTCCTGGAACCTGTGGAAAGGCCCCAACGCAAACTGGCAGGTACTTTCGTTTGTCAGTGCCAACGGAGAGATAAGAGACTTCAACGTGGATCTGAACGACTTCTTCCGTACGTGCTGCGCAGCCTGCGCCGATTCATGAGCAGAACTTGGTCATCTGACTATTGCGGTGGGTTATACAGAATACTTGACGAAGAACCAGGGTGTCGCTAGCACTCAGGTATGTATTCAGCTCAACAATTACCGTCCATGAGTTTAACATTCATTTCTTCGTATAGTTCGTTCAAGCCATCCAAACCGGAACAGAGCCCTTCGTTGGTGCCGCCGATCTTCTCACTCAGAACTTCAGCGTCGCTATCCAATCGAAGTGAACGCTGTCCTGATGTTGTAGTACTCGAGTAAAGTTGTCGGGATATGTCGCAGAAGTTTCGAATTAGTAAATGTATATCTGTCGACATGCACTTCAAGTTAGCCGGTAACCGATGACACGCAGTGGGAAGCGAATTCTCACTCTTGTACTTACTCCCATCTCTCCTGACTCAGTTTTGGCCTGATTGGAGTCCACCGTCCACGTAGCCAGTCTTGAGAACGTCCCGTTGCTCATAGTCTAAATAATGTCGCCGGTCTGGAAAGAATCTACATATGGGGTCTGGATGACCAGACAACATCGAGGCGTTCAGTAGCCCGGTCGGGACAAAACTGGACGAATATATTAGCTTGGTTCTGCCCACCATCTCACGCATCCCGCCTTCGCACTATCGAACTCCTCGAACGTCCACCCTAAAGCTATCATAACCATGGCCGTGCCAATGCGCCAGCAGGTCGAGGAGTACATCGTCGGTCTTCAGGAGAAGATAGTCTCTGCGTTCGAAAAACTCGACCCGAATGCTCCTTCGTTCAAACGAGATGCATGGATTCGCACTCAAGGAGGGCGTGGACAGTCCTGTGTCTTCGCAGTCCCTCCTTCCAGCGACCCAAATGCTGCATCTGCTAATACGATACTCGAGAAGGCCGGGGTCAACATCTCAGTCGTACATGGCTCCCTCCCTCCCGCCGCCCAAAAGCAAATGAGGGCGGATCACTCTAATATCCCTTACGATCCTAACACAGAACGCAGTCTTCCATTCTTTGCTGCCGGACTCAGCCTCGTCATTCATCCTCGAAACCCGCATGCGCCTACCGTACACGCCAATTGGCGTTACTTCGAGATCACAGAACCGGTGGAGAAGGAAGGTGAAGTGGGCAAGGTGGTAGCGTGGTGGTTCGGAGGAGGATCTGACCTGACACCCTCGTATCTTTACGAGGAAGATGCCATTCACTTCCATAAAACACTGAAGGACGCATGCGACCCTCATGGCGCCTCGCTCTATCCTACATTTAAGAAGTGGTGCGACGAATACTTTTACATTCCCCATCGTCAGGAATCCAGGGGTATAGGCGGCATCTTCTTTGATGACCTCTCCGACGAACCTCACAAACGCCTTCCTGACGATGTCCCTCGGCCCAAGTCCCCCGAAGAGATCTTCGCATTCATCAAGTCGATCGGGGATGCCTTCGTCCCTTCATACCTCCCCATCCTTGAACGACGCTACAAGACGCCATCCACACCTGAGGAAAGGAGATGGCAGCTGTTGAGGAGAGGAAGATATGTCGAGTTTAACCTGGTTTATGACCGGGGGACGAAGTTTGGGTTGTCGACTCCTGGGGCGAGGATCGAGAGTATCTTGATGAGTCTGCCGGAGACAGCGAGGTGGGAGTATATGAGCGACATGGGCTCGGACGAAAATTCGGAGGAAGGGAAGTTGTTGAAAGTCTTGAAGACACCCAAGGCGTGGGTGTAAAATCGCAGTCAAAGGCGTCGGAAGAGGTATTGACATTGTAGAATATACTTATTATTTGTCTTTCGGATATTGAACTATTCACCTCTCATCTCTCGTGCATCATGCAGGTACTCAACGTCAAGGTTGCAATTCAGAAGTCACATCTTTATGCTAAGTATGCCATGGCTGCGCAAAAAAGTGCATTACATGATCCCACTGAAGTACGCCTGTCTGTATGGGTCATGTCGCACACACTAGCTTCAATCTCGGCGAACGAGGGTTAAACGTTAATGTGCGATGTGATAACATTGGATATTACAGGAAGATTGTCGCTAACTGTTACGGAAAGTCCGCAGCTCAATCGGACTCTCGGAAACAGGGCCTGCACGGTATATCGTCGATAACCCTTCGTCGTCAAATGGAGAGGGTCTATCTATCGTACGTGCGGCATTTTCATATGTTATTTTATTCTGGATTGGCTCTCTGGTTGCTCCGCCGCTCCATACCTCAACAACGGTTTCGAACTGTCACTAGTACCTGTAAGCGTGGATTTTATTGGTCGACACTCAACAAGACAGGAGACCTTACTATGCCCAGGGTCCGACGCAACACGCATACAGGTCGTGCTTTCTTTCATTCCTGACTGTACTAGTCTGTTTCACGCAAAGACAAACCGGCCTTCTCCCTCGTCCCATCTTGAACAACATCGAGACTTATGGGGTGTTCGGTGTTCAGCAACAATCGCTGCCTCTGGAGTCTGAAACAAACCAATTCGGTTTCTGGATCGGTTCTTACGTAATAGTTTGGTTCAATTTGGTGACAATGCATGATCCTTGGCACTTGCCCCACGATTTGATTTATGCATGCCGATTGCCGCCGCGGACCAAAGCAATTATTCCAAACTTCATAACACTACTAGTAGTACTGGTACTACAGTGCGTGACAGTACGGTAAGTGCAGGATATCATCTATCAGGTAAGCCTTGGAATTCTTGGACCGACTCGCAGGGGTGCCCGATAACCGCGAAGGAGGGATGTGCCCGATAACCGAGGCAGGATGAATGGATTTATTGGAATACAACGTGACCATGGACGTTGTGCATATGACCTCCATCGCTGACATTGCAGCCAGTCTGACTATTAGTCTAGGCGAGACGACGGGATTCGCGGGAAACGGCTTGAATCACAGGAGCAAGCACTCTCACCCGAGAACATAAATAGCCTATGTGAGTTAAGTATCTCATAGTCGTGCAGGTCGTACGTTGTTCTTCCACTTAAAGCCGGCTTATCTTGTGGCTGCCGACAATGCCTACGACCGCCACTGTATTCTTACAAACACTCTCTGAAGCAGGCGTTACACATGCATTCGTCAATTGGGGGAATGATCACCCTTCGTTGCTTGAAGATCTAGAGAGGCAGAGGGTAGAGAACGGTGGGAAGAGCCTCATCGAGATTGTAACATGTCCCAACGAGATGGTGGCCCTCAGCGCTGCTCAGGGGTATGCGCAGGTTACAGGAAAGCCTGCAGCTGTGATCGTTCATGTCGATGTCGGAACTCAGGTATGTCAACAAGTAATCGGATGTTTGGGAATGGCAATCGATTCATTCTCATGATAGGCTCTAGCGGGGGCGGTGCATAACGTTGACAAAGGTCGAACTCCTGTATTGATATTCGCCGGGGCGTCCCCTTTTTCTGCGCACGGGGAATTTAAGGGTTCAAAAAATGAATGGCCTATGTGGGTACAAGGTAAGCGTACCATAAATATCTCAAGCATTGTGCCATGAAAAATCATTGAACTCGTTTCTTTATGAAGATATACCAGACCAACCGGCAATTGTACGCCAATACATGCGCCACACCGCCCAAATTCAAAGCGGAAAGAATGTGGCGAAGGTTGTTGCACGAGCATTGCAATTGTCAGTACAATTTCGTCATATTGCTTATGACCGTGACTTTGCTAATGTTACTGCATGACGCTGGTACTATAGCGCGACGAGCGATCCGCAGGGTCCGACGTACCTATGGGCAAGGCGAGAGGTTATGGAAGAAGATTTAGACCCCGCAGTTGCAAATGCAAAGCTTGACTTTACCAAGTGGCCTCCGGTCCAACCTAGCGCTCTTGAGGCATCTGGTAACTTCCGCTGACATTTACAATGTGGCGTTTTATGTCGCTGATGGTGACATCTTGCAGTCGTTCAAAACATAACGGAGGCTTTACTTTTAGCAAAGTTCCCCCTCATCATCACCGCACATACGGGTCGGAACCCGAGAACCGTACCATTGTTGATGGCTCTCTCCAACGCGTTTTCTATCGCGATTTGCGCGTCCTGTCCCTCTGCCGTCTGTGTTCCCTATTCATACCCACACTTCCTTGGAACCTCTTTCCATGGGAAGAACCATCTTCTGGACGAAGCAGATGTCATAGTTGTTCTCGACGCGGACGTACCCTGGGTTGACGCATGCGACAACGCACCCAAGGCTAATGCAAGGGTGTTCCTGATAGATCCTGATCCACTGAAGGCCAATATGGGCTGGTCTCACATCGACGCTGAAATCATCTGTCGAGCAGATTCGGAAGTCGCCCTGAACCAACTTGTCACAGCAGGTGTCGAAATAGCCCCGATTCCGGAATCCATCATTGACCGAGGCAAGGAACTGAAAAAGAGACATGACGACTGGATTGATACGTTGACAAGAGTTGAGGTAACCTCTCTCCATGATTTACAAGCGGTTCCAACTGTGCCAGGCATCATCGGTGCTCTGCGCGACTCTGTTCAGGAGTTGACTCCAAGCAATGGTCAGAAGACTTTGTGGATTAACGAGGGGATCAGCAATTACCATTTGGTATTTGACCACGTAAGACCTCAGATACCGGGCAGCATGATCGCTTCCGGTGCCACCAGTCTCGGCTATGCTTTGGGTGCAGCCGTTGGAGCTACTCTAGGAGGCCAAGTGGCTAAGAAGGATTACGAGCTTATCGTCGTCGTCGTGGGGGACGGAGACTACTTGTTTTCTGTTCCTAGTTCAGCGTACTGGATGGCTAGAAGGTATAATACGGTAAGCAAGATTCTGGTACGACTCGAAAACAAATTCTGAATCAGATTAAAAGCCTCATTTAACGATTGTATTGAACAACGGAGGTTGGGCGGTGGGTAGTCTCAAGCTCTCATGGTGTCACCAGGCTGATACTGGCTTCCTTTTGTGTAGTCGCCGAAGAACTCGATGAAAGGCGTATACCCTCAGGGTCACGGAAGTAAAGCAACCGGGAATCGCCTAACAATCGGGTTCGGTCCAGAGATGCCAGATTATGGTGGCATCGCTGCGGCCGCTGGAGGTGCTTGGGCTCGGAAGGTAGAAAAGAATGGGCAACTCAAGGAGATTATCGATGAGGCTGTCAAGGTGGTACTGAATGAGAAGAGATGTGCGGTTGTGGATTGCATTATAGAGAGTATATGATGCACTCAATGACGAAGATGAAATGCAATTATGACGGGGTTATTGAAATACACAATGGAAGTAGGTAGTAGGGGAATAGTAAGAACGTGAAGAAATGGGTATTTTCGTAATACGGTCAGCTAGGCAAGGACATATGTGACACGAAAGAAATGATATGACATGAACTATCGATACAATTATGAAGACTGTGAACAGGAAACTGGGTATATGCGGTCTCTAAACTTCTGAACGATTTGATCAGCAGAAATCTTGAACGAGTAACAACAGTACGCTTACCATGGATGGACGGAGGATCAGATCTCTCTCCAAAGCAACTCCGGGTTCACGTCCTGGTCTACCACGCAGCTATGGTCTACGACTTTCATGACGTATCTGTCCAAATCATAGACGAATACGACGCGTGATATCGAAGGGCAGTATAATCGGAGCTCGAACGTCAAGGAGCGTAACGCGGCAACGGTTCGAGTCGGCGCAGGCTCCCAATCGGACACTTCTAATTCCACGCATTGCAGACCAGGAAGTCGCATGAGCAACCCATAGAACTCCAATCGCTAAGTCAAGGTCCCAATTAGAAGTGGACGATCAGTAACAGTATCCTTGCCAAATAGAACTACCCGGGGAACCTTACCTCTCGCCCGTCAATTGGCAAAGCTAGAGTTCCAAGGTATTTCAGGCGAGTGGAATGCGTCAATGCATTGGTAAGCTGTTGAGCAAACTCCACAGTGAAAGCAGAATCGTAAGATGAATCCGCAATATCAAGAGCACGCAGATGCCTGCGCGTACGCCGCACATGAGTGAGAAGCTGGCGCATCTCCAGACGTTTCTCCTCTACCTCTGAGTGTGTGAAGCATGTCTTCAATCTCGAGATAGCATGTCCAGGAACGAGAGCCGCGGCTGCTTCCATGAAGGTACACTCCAGTACGGAGAGCGAAGGGAGAAACGCAGGGTTATTTGAATATCGCGTG
Source organism: Panus rudis PR-1116 ss-1 (assembly GCA_022160315.1). Taxonomy (NCBI): domain Eukaryota; kingdom Fungi; phylum Basidiomycota; class Agaricomycetes; order Polyporales; family Panaceae; genus Panus; species Panus rudis. The sequence goes on from MU275334.1 coordinate 52,246, forward strand.
ATGTCATGACCGCCCGTGTCGATTTGAAAGTCTAGTATGTAAAGGTCCGAGAGACTTGCTTGCGAATCTAGGAAAGTCACAAGATGTTCGTCCCACGAAAAGTCGCAGTGAAAGGTGCGCAGTTGGAACGTTGCATCTCGGAGTACCCACGCGTTGCTCATCTCATCGCCGTTATCTATGTGAATATCGAAGAACTGTAGCCTTGAAGTCTGCTTTAGTGCAAGGGACACGAGATCCCAATAGCCGTCAGGTGTTGGCGGGGCTGCGCCGCATTGGTCTTCACTATCGGATACGTCTTCCGACACATATAATGAGAGTGCATCGACAAGCGCAGCCAACCGAGTGTTGTTGGACAGCGTCCGGAGGATTGCCATCGTGCTTGCATATCCTCGGAGATGGAGTGTGTTATAGAGGACCTGCTCTGCGGCAAGTTGGAAGTTTCTTGATACTCTGCAGAGTGAAGCAAGGTCCCTCCGATTATCAACATATCTCGCGATAGAGAGGCAAGTCTCCAGAGACAGCTCCGGGTGCCTGAAAGGCAATCTATAGAAGAGGTAGGCGGCAATGAATGCTCACAGTATGAATGTTACTGTACCTTGGCAGGGCAGCACCCTGTGAGCTTGAAAGGTCCGCCAATTTGTCAATGGTATCAGTTCTACAGCCAAGGAACTTGTAAGTGTCATATTTAGATCATTTTTGCGAACGCCTACTATGCAAGTGCACTAGTAACAATCGCTTGATCGCCGGCGGTGGTATTACTAGGTTTACGGTGGTATTACCATGTCGCTTCTGATCGGATACAATTGATGTACTCACCAACCACAGGTTGAGTACGACTTAGTCGCGTTGGAGCGATTGCGACGAGAGTGTTGGTCAATGTGGTTGACTTTCGCAAGACGACGAAGAGGGGAACGACTCGTAGAGCTATCTGTTGGAGCGAAATCTTCTATGATTTGACTTTGACGGCTATACCAAAAGACTGCTCACAAATCAGGCATTATACCGAGCAATTCATTTAGCGGGAAAAGAAACAACATGAAACAGAGACTCATAACGGACCTTGGGATTTTCTTGCCCTCAGAGTTGCTGGGTACACGTTTAGGTTGAACGTCGGAAGGAGTGAGGATGAATGTCGATGAATAATGGAGAAAACGAAAGGCTGGTGCACCTCACAGTTCCACACAGGAGGAGCGTATGCAAGGAAGAGGAATGGCGCCTAGAACATGGTGGGTACGACTCATACGCAACCCGAGCTATATCATCTCTGGAGCGATCGGGTTTCAATTCGAGGTGAACCTTTCGGATATCTACGCAAGATCAACGTCCGGCAGGATCATTCGCCTACTTAGCCTGTGAACACTCATTATTGTGGTTGCGATGAAAGCCTGGATGGCCCTGACCCTCCCCCGACGGGACCGACCGCCGCCTTCAATTATGTAGCTTCTTGTGGAGGATATGCCACCGATACGACGGGCAGGAACGGTGTAGGAATGCAGACGAAAGAAGATTCGCGGCTTCTGAGTATCCTCGAACACATGGCATCCGCATGCTTTCGCGTCCGGCCGCAAGTCTGGTCAGGGGATACCGGTAGTAGACGATATGCCGAGTGGGACAATCGTTCACCATGACAATCCATGAAGATATGACGCCCTCCGCATGCATCGTGAGGCGTTTTAGCACGAATAGAGCGGATACCAGCCTGGAGCAACCGGAATGTATTCGGGATCGCAGGATTCTGCGATAGCGAAGAGACATGCTTTGGCTGGCTTCCTCGGTAGTATGTACCCAATACATACGAATGGATGGTGCCAAAGACAAAGTGCTTGAGGCGGGTAAGCTTGTTACACAGCGCAGCGAACACATTCCTCCCGTTTGCGGAAGCAGCAGCCTGAGAAGCAAAGTATGTAAAAGCTCCGAGGGTGATGCGCGATGTATCCCAATGATCAGAGATTTGTCCGAGCCCTGAGACAATTCAGTCTGAACCGCAGCCAGTGAGCATCTAAAGAAAGAAAACAGACGAATAGGCAGAACGGGGTCCTGGGATGACGTCTAATTGTCAGTTTCACCCCACGTCCTGGAAAGATCCTTGAAACGCGCTTCGGACAGCAAAGAAAGCCATCTCCACTATTCGGTGGGGTTATTGGGCACATCTTTCTCATATAAAAAGGATGGAGGATCTATAAACATTGACTTCATACAGCATTCAAGATTTGTGAGTGTAATCTGAGTCTAGCAATGCAAGAGTAGCACAACACACCTTCCCATTGAACCGACTGCCCTGACGGGGAGCCTCTGAGTCAGCAATGGGTACAACAGGTTGAGAAGCTGCTAGTCAAATAAACTTGCAACCATATTTGCCGGCCCATGCAGGTGTAAGTGAGTTGTATGTATAGTATATGCAGGTCGGAGCTACATGGTCTTGAGCTATAGCCTGAGCCTGAGCTTGCCGAGTACTTAGACTATTCTGATTCAGGATCTCGCGCGTCGGCGTCTCATCCACGTGACCCCTAACGATATACTAGCGCTTGGCGCTCATTCCCCAGGTCTGGACTCTGCTTAAACTTTGCGCTATACCGTACCGCGGCGCAGCTAAATATCAGTAACCACATGAAGCTCACTGTTACCTTTGGCTCTAGTGATGCACTGGAAGGCAGAGGCTCTTCGTCGCAGGGACATGGAGAATCATCGAACCCACTCTGCATATCCTTCTTGCCTGCGCATACAGGGCATGAATGGGCGCCATCGAGTACTTACTACTACACGAGATGTTAAGCTACCATCGTCTCATTGAGATGACAGGCGCATTTTCTATGCTATGTTAATGCTAGCTAAGTAGTGCAGCAGCTCGGGCTATCCTTGACCATGCTCAGGTTGTGTTCAGGATGATAGAATTTCATACACGCTCTCATAGAACAAAAGTGACACCATTAGGCGTAAAGTAGATAGGTATAGTACATCGACCGAGGTTTTCCGGATACGACGCGTACGCTCGGATGTCAATGCAGGTCGACTCGCAGGTTTTTGAAATCTGTGCAGGCATGGTTGTGAACTTGTGAGTTATGTACCTCAGTTGATTTGCCGGAACCTTACTGATTCCTCACCCAAACGCATTTAGTCACAGAGCGGTAGACATGTGCGGCGCCGCCACCATCGACTGCTGAAACATGCAATCTTATTCAACTGAACTATAAACACAAGGTAATCCAATTGCTACTGGCAAATATGAAACATGCAGGGAAGAAACAGACCATTACTTACCTATTCCACAAATGCATGCGCCAGGCTCCCAGCGTAATCCACGAAGAGGTATGTACTTGTGGCCTGGTCGTCCCACGAATTCTTTGTTTGGCTTCAGCAACTCAATACATAGCCGTCCCCAAGGGCGAGCGTGTATTCCAACGTGAGAACTTAGGTAGGAGAAGCTCCTACAGTGCCTCCGAGTAGCAAGTTTTCATGGAATCCGAAGGGACTTGTGGAATGGCAGCCACTAGGGTTATGACACGACAACAAAGCGCATCCACGCGACACCAGCTAAGGATACATGATCTATGCTATCCAGGAGCTTGGTGAGCGTCCATATTCATACATCGAAGATCCTCGGCGACTGTCCAGGACTATCCGAAGAATGCCTGCGCTGGAGTACGTTACTAATATAATTCCATCGTTGACGGGGGGATGTTGCGGGTTAGGTATCGACTGCCCATCGCAAAGTTCTCCGTGTACAGCATGTTTCAGCGGTGTGTCGAAACAACATACTGCACCAAACGCTATCTGCGGAACTGGCCCAGATCGTTTGCAAATCCCACTTCCCTGCTGTGCGACGCCCTGGATCTAACCTCCATTCTGGGGGCGTGGCTTTGATGAGAATCACGAGTGGTAAGTTTCCGTCTAACTTTCCAGAAAATAAGTACCGAATGTCATTCGAGGTTTCTTGTCGCTCTGTCGGTACATATAGAGGGGGGCTGGACAGATCCAGGATACCCATCCCTATCCACATCCAGAACTCACACATACCAGCAGAACGATGTCTCCGAGTTTGCTAGCAGACCCCCCTCGTGTTGCTCTTATTACCGGCTCTGCTCAAGGAATTGGCAAGGGTATCGCATTACGGTTGGCCCAAGAAGGCATCTACATCGCTTTGAATGATATCCCGCAGAAGCAAGCAGAGCTGGACCTGCTCGTCTCGGAAATCAACGCTATGGGAAGCAAGGCAATCTCTGTGCCCGCGGACGTCTCCAACGAAGAACAGGTGAAGGCTATGATTCAGAAGACAGTCGACTCCTTGGGAAGCCTCGATATTGTGCGTAATAAGGTTGTGCAGTGGGCGATGCTGTTGTGAACGAATTTCTCCCCAGATGGTAGCAAATGCCGGCCTATGCAAACCTGGACGTCTGGTTGATTGTGAGTGCAACAACAGTCTTCCCCATCCAACAACACTGACCCATTCCTAGTCAGCGTCGCCGATTTCGACCAACTCGTAGCAGTTAACCTGCGGGGTGTGATGCTTTGCTATAAATACGCAGGCATCCAGATGATTAAGCAAGGGAGAGGTGGAAGAATTATTGGTATAATTCATGGTTGCTGTCATTCGAGTCAGCCGTTAATCTAATTATATTTTCAAGGTGCATCCTCAATCGCGGGCAGGAAAGGTATTATACGACTTCTCTCCCGTGTGACCTACTTCTAATTCCCGGTGTACTGAATAGGTCCGCCAAATCTGGCAGCGTACGGAGCGACCAAATGGGCTATCCGAGGAATGACACATAGCTTCGGTTCGTGCGGTTACTTGAATATCAAGAATGCAAACTCAAAAGTGGAATAGCGATGGAAATGGCACCATACAATGTTACTGTCAATGTTTACGTCCCAGGCGCAATTATGACCCCAATGAGTATGTCCCCGATCAACCATGTTATTCATATGAAGTAGCCCACTAATGAAGAAATCAGTCACCGGCGTGAACCCAGATAGCGCGAAGAATGGTCAAGGAGAAGAGGAAGCGATGGCATTCACAAAGAAGGTTCGTCGCGAGCTTTCTCCGGCCGCTCTTTCGCTGACATGAGAAATTAGATGGCTGGCTTGCCACCAGATGCCCCTCATGCATATCCAGACGTTATTGCCAGTCTGGTGGCTTACCTCACCAAGCCCGAGGCATACTTCATCACAGGTATGAAATTGTCATACTGATCGCCTCGGAAGCTCCTAACGGGTTCGTGAAGGCCAATCTATAGGTGTAACAGGAGCGGTCAGTTGGGGCATGGAATGAATGCTTCAGTTGTGAACGCCATGTTGTGAGAGAGGAAGCAGACGTCGAAGTTCACAGAAGATATCCGAGGTTATGTTACGTCTCACGGGGTTATGAACAGTAGCAGATATCAGTGTCCTCTGGGATATGCAATACCAAATTTGTTTGCCTTCGACAGAGCCGATGTCACTCCAAGGATACACGTTTTCCAGTACGGTTAACGGCTCTCGAGTATGTATCAATTTATAGCATGTTCATCTGATGCGGTACAAGCTCACCTATGGATTGACTTCGACTTGCCATATCTTAAGTCGCACTGCTGAACATGTGTATCTCGGTGAGAATCTGAAAAGCACTTTGGTGCAATGTCCGCCGATGCCCGACAACCACTAGCAAGTGTTAGTGATAGTACCGTAATGTAAGTGAACAATGCTGGCTCGAATGAGAATGACTCAACACGAGCGACACGGCCGTAGAATTGTAAATTCTAAATAGCCATATCGAGGAGCACTACCAACTGATAGAGGTATCAGGAAGTTGAACTTGCTCAAGCGTATCCCACTCTTCAGACATATTAGCATTTTCATTTCACTTGTTAGAGCAGCGATCTGGCAACGATGCTACTAACCTAGAGTCATACTATGTCAGGTCACACAGCAATACTACTATGAGCTGCATATGAGCCATGTCAACGCTGGCTCGGAGTGCGTCCACCACTGACTCGAAGTGTGCAGAGCATGCAGTAGTGACCGCCTCAAGTAAACTGCGTCCTGCTGTAAAGTGTTCTATTTTGATGGCACTCCGTGGTGCACGGGAATGGGTGACGGTTCGACTCTTTGATTGCGTGAAAGTCGAATGATGGAAGATAATGAACATTCTTATATATTTGTCAGCTTCTCAAGAACCTGATGAATAACGACAAACCTTTGTCGTACGGGCTTAGCTAACGAGAATGATTGGGAGGTTTTGCCTTCAACTTATTTCTCGAAGAACACCTCCTCTCGTACTCGTTTAGCCTTCTCCTTCGTAGCGTATATATACTTACCGTATCTTCCTTCATACGTCTACATCCCGTGGAAGTGTTCACCTGTGGGGTAGCATGCTGGTGAGCTCTTCAGCAAGACGCTTCTAATGTAAGTTCAGATACCATACCACATGGAAGCGATTCTGGGAATCGCCCAATGTCAACTTCGTCCTTCTCGTGAGACAACCCCGCTGCCGCCTCGGTTCATATCCGAGTTCTCTACTGCGGAAACTTCTGTTGAGCCTTTGGGGCGAGCGCAAACTTGGCGATTCATAAGCATACAGGATCTTTAGCTGCCACTAACCGTCGGCGAAGAGCAGTGGCTATGTGGCTATGAGGATAGTCTTCGTCTTCGTCAAACCGAGGAAGTATTTGCATCCTTGCCTACATGGTGAGAATCACTAATTGAAGTATCTTTCTTCTCTGCGCAGTACAGCAGTCGTGTCTTGCTCTGGCTCGAGTGTTCTCGTGGCACTAGCATGTCGTCCAGATTGTATTGTCGGAGTTGGAGGAGATGAGATCACTCCGGTTGGATTGAATGTCGAAAGAGGAAATGCCGTTCAGCGTTCAACAAACAACAAAGTTGGTCAGGGACCAGAATGCAGAGATTGGCGCAAATAACCCGTCCTCCAGTCGTTCTCCCACCTTCTCCTGTCCTGGCCACGGGATCCGATAAAATTACTCTTGAAACGACTCTCGCTTCTCGAGACTATGCGCTCTAGACCGAAGCTGTCAGTTACAAAATGTGGGATGCTGTAATATGTTGCGGGGGCATTCGTGGTAACGCTGGACGAAGAGTGTGAACAAATACCGAAAGGTATTCGCTGACATAGAATAGAACTTCCCCTTCCCTCTCTCGCTTGACCATGCCTGTGGCTGCATATTTACCCCGTGTTGCGCTCGTCACTGGTGCCGCTCAAGGCATTGGAAGAGCCATAGCTTCACGTCTCGCACATGATGGGGTCAACGTTGCCGTCAATGACATTCCACAGAAGAAAGAGCAGCTCAATGAGCTTGTATCCGAGATAAAGGCGATGAGTCGGGAAGCTGTCGCAATCACTGCTGACCTTGCCAAGGAAGAAGATACGAAGAATATGATCCAGGAAACAGTGTCTTCGCTTGGAAGCCTCGATATTGTATGTCCATTGCACGCCACACATTGTGCTATGCGCTGACACCTTCCATTCTAGATGGTAGCCAACGCTGGACTAGCGAAAGGCGGCCCGCTCATCGATTGTGAGATTACTACAATGGGATCCAGAAATAATGATACTTATCAGAACTCAGTCAGCACCGAAGATATTGACCGACTTATTGCGGTCAACCTCCGCGGGGTCATTTTCAGCTACAAGTACGCGTGTATGCAAATGATCAAGCAAGGTCGAGGAGGACGGATTATAGGTAACATGAGACACCTACCACACGCATAGACATGCATTGAATACTGTCACAAAAGGCGCATCATCAGGAATCGGAAAGAAAGGTACATGAGAAACGGTATGCTCACCTTCCACGCACTTACACTGATTAACACGTCGGTCAGGGACGGCGAACTTGGCAGCCTACTCAGCTACTAAGTTCGGTGTACGTGGCCTCACTCAAAGCATGGGTCAGTATAGAGAAATACATGTGTCAAGCCATTCCCTTGACTATGAATAAACAGCAATGGAGTTGGCACCCCATGACATAACGGTGAACGCCTACGTGCCGGGGACGATCCTAACGCCAATGTGTAAGTCAGCAACTTGATGATTTCACGAGGCATGAACTATTGAGTGACTCACGGTGATTTCTTACAAAACGCAGTGCAAGCTGTGGTAGATGGTTTCAGCAAGGATAAATCGATAGATGATCCATGGGCTCATGCCAGAAAGGTCAAGTTCTTCGGCCTGTTGAAGCATTCAATGCACTAACGGGAGGCCTTGCAGATGATGGGGCTTCCCCTCGACGCTCCTATAGCAGGACCAGAAGTCGTTGCAAGCCTTGTGTCGTACCTCTGCAAGCCTGAAGCATACTTCATCACAGGTAACGTTGGCGTCACAAAACTACCGTGTAAATAGCTTTGCTCAATATATGACCCACAGGACAATCAATCTCTGTGACTGGCGCACTGAATCTCACCTTCGATTGACCCACTAGCATATGCAAGTTATGTCTCATTCGTTGTTTTTTTTTTTTTTT
>MU275335.1:0-60445 GCA_022160315.1 Panus rudis PR-1116 ss-1
AAAGAACTCATGCGTGGGAGATCTGTCACCAGGAATAATATCGTCACCTAGGTGGGTCCGACCTTGTCTTCGTGCGTTCCGGACTCAAGCACATAAATAGAAGCCGAGTGCTGGGTGCAGTAATAGGCCGAGGCGGTCTCCGAAAAGCAACATCGCTGTGTTCGCGTGATCATCACAGAGATGGACTGCATATACATCTGACTGAGAGTCTCAAACTGCAGATGCGTCGCGTCGTTGCCGAGAAACGTGTAGTAAGTCAGCGTCTTAATCGACCTCAATGACCGTGAATCTGGCATACCGACTCGGAGCGTTTTATGTTTATCTTGGGTTTTTCGTGCGAAGTTCACTTCATAAGTACTTGACGAACATTCCGAATGCATGAACGTCAACCAGACAAAAGATATTGAAAAGGTTTAAAATCCATTGCGCGTCGGACAGCCGAATTCCGTGGACCTGGCCCCCTGGGAACCTAGTCTCCTCCGCAGACCTTACACTCACACAAGTTACAGTACTGGGGACCAAACAACTGACAAATCGTCTCAAACATCGATCCATATCTTATCAGATACGAACTTGTCTGCTCCTCCAGGACCCCCTCCTCGTTGTCCATAATATAAACCTCCTCTGGTCCTGACCATGCCCATCTATACACCAGATCTCGAGACCGCCATCCGCAATTCAATCCCCGTAGTACATCTTGAGATTGTTGATCAATCAAATGGATGTGGAGAGAACTATGCCATCACCATTGTAAGCGAGGTTAGTGAAAACCGCCTTGCAAGAGTAATTGCAAAAGTTGATAGAAGTGAATTTGCAGGCTTTTGAGGGGAAGACAACCCTAGCTAGACATCGATTCAGTAAGTGGAAAGGAACGCGAGTAGAGCTTGCACGTTGTTTATCGTTGGGACAGTCAACGAATTATTGAAGAAAGAAATCGCTCAAATGCATGCGTTCTCTCAGGTTCGCTTGATAATACGACCTGTAAAATGACAATATGACTGACAAATTTACTGATGAGCAGAAAACATATACACCGAAACAATGGGAGGCAGAGCTCCAGAAAAGAGCAGCCTCGGCATAGCGCGCTTCAGGATTCACAAATCACTGCCAGTGATGCGGACTACGAGTCTACGACTATCGATGAAGATTGCATTTTGTATTATGAGCGACGTACCTAGTCTAAGTGTTGCCGTGTCCCGTTGTGATTTAAAGGTTACTTATCTATCTTTGATGTACAACAGTACAACATAGGTGTTGGGTGGACTATGTCGTGCAAGAGATGCGTATTCGCCAATTATGCAGGTTTCCGGACGTAGATAGATAATATAACGAAGATGACAGGCATAGTGGCTAGGCAAAGTGGATGCCAACGTCATGAAAGGACGATAGTAATCTGTCAGAGTTTATGTTGTTAGGTCCAGTACGATCAGCGTTGTCCAGTCATAACTCACTTTAATAAGTCGTCCACATCCATTTTTGCAGCACGTTGTTCGGCGAAACCTGATTCCCTCAGGACCTGCTCCACCTTGGCCTTGATATCAAAGTCATCCGAGATCATCTAGAGTCATGTTTAGATAGTGATAGTAAAGGGGACCAGAGTTGCGTACCACATCGTTGGCGGCAGCCCAAGTTTTCCAGTTACTCTCCAACATCTCCATGACACCCTTGGCCAGGAAGTTAGCATGAATGGTCTTGTTTCTCCTTCCGAAGATAATCCTTCCCAGACCATCGAACTCGTTGAACTCGACAGGAGGCGGTGGATCTCGAGGAACCAGCCTAATAACGCTGCTTTCTACTTTCGGCGGCGGCCTGAAGTTGTTCTTGCCTACGTTCATGACCAGATCAACCTTGGCGTATAGTTGGACGTTTGCTGATAATCTCGACCACAGTTCCGTCCCTGGTCGTGCGACGAGTCGAAGAGCGAATTCACGTTGGAACATTAGGATGGCGGTGCGGAAAATGGGTCGGTGGGAGAGTAGGCGGAAGACAAGAGGAGAAGAAATCTGGTAAGGGGTATTCGAGATGCAGACGTCAAAATATGGTAGCGTGGCCTTGACGAAGTCCCCTATCATAATCTCTAGTTTTCGTTGCTCGGGTCTACGAAAATAATCAGGAGAGAAGACTCTGCATAGCGAAGCTATACTTACTTTCCCTGCACACGTTTCGTCAATTCTGCGGCCATGCGAGGATCCATCTCTACCGCGGTAACATGTTTCGCTTTTTCCAGTATCCGTACTGTAAGATTGCCCGTACCAGGACCAACTTCGAGAACTTTATCTGTTGGTCGCAAATTCGCCTATTCCGGCAAGCTCAGCACAAAACTACCAAGGAGAAAAAGAGGTAGATTACTTTATCTACAATACTGGTGGATCAATTGAGTCGAAAGATATGAGAGAGGGAAAGGATTACACACGTTTGGGCTACTTGAGGGTTTTTGAGAATGTGCTGACCGAACCTCTCGGTGTTAAAGATGGGGTTTCGGGCAGCCGACGAAGAACCTTCGCCCTGATCATTCGAGGATGCTTTCTTCGCTGAAGGCTGGTGCGCTCTGCTAAATCTATCTGTTGTTGCTCGCGGCATTTTGAGGATGTAAGAGAATCAGAGGTAAGTGCAAGTGCGCCTAAGTGCGCTCGGCAAAGTGGCCGTACGATCGCTGGATCTGGCGATCTTGCTCTCGGCTATTCCCGATCTATTCTTTTTGCCAAGAAAATAATAATAGGCTTTCGGGCTGTGGCGTCCGGGTGGCGTCCATAGTGGCGTCTTTGTCTTTCAACATAACTTCCTCAGAGCATCCTCCTCAACCTTTGAATCATCATGGCTGGTCCTGAGTACCTATGCAAGGAGCCACATGTGGTCCTAGAGTTCAAGGAATGGCTAGAAGAGAACGGTGCTCTTATGCACGAATCCGTATATTTTCAGAAGAGTAAGAACTAACTAACTCCGCATCCTACTCCAGCCCTGACACTGACTTGAGCCTTCTTTTTCCAGATGAATCAGGTTTCTCTGTAGTTGCGAAGAATCATGTATCGCCTGATACGACGGTCGTGTCTATGCCGTTCTCGCTGGCCATCACGCCAGAGCTTTCTTCTCGTGCCCTGCGAAGCTTACTTCAATCTGACCGTGCGAGTGCTTCCTTGGATACCTGGACGGAAAGACAGTTAATCTGCACTTATATATGTATGCACTGGATCCTCGAAGATGACAAAATGTTTGTTTTTTCCCGATACTCAGTACAGTTACAACTCAGCCTCATCTCTCAACCTTCCAGCATCTTGAAACATCGACCGTACATCAATATTCTTCCCTCTCCTGATCAGCTCCGGACTCCCTTACACTTTACACCTGAGGAACTTGAGCTTTTCAGAGGCAGCAATCTATATTGGGCGACCCTAGATCGCCGCGATCAATGGAGAACGGAATGGCAACAATGCCAAGCTGCACTTTCCGAAGAGAGCCCACAATGGGCGGCCGAATTTACCTGGGAACGCTACTTGACGGCAGCCACTTATCTGTCTTCGAGAGCTTTCCCTTCCACATTACTCTCTTCTCATCCCACTATACTCGCATCTTCTGGCTCTCATCCCGTATTACTGCCAGGCATTGATTCCTTTAACCATGCCAGAGGACAGCCGGTTTCCTGGATCGTCTCAGACCCTTCTCCTCCGTCGAGATCGGAGTCATCGATATCATTGGTGCTTCACAAGACCACAGAGAAGGGCGGCGAGCTTCTCAACAATTATGGGCTGAAACCAAATGCAGAGCTAATTCTGGGTTACGGATTCTCTCTCTCGCACAATCCAGATGATACCATTGTTCTAAAAATCGGCGGTCAAAGCAGTGACAATTACCGGTTCGAAGTAGGACGAGGTGCTTCTGGTATCGAGCCTCTATGGCAAGTCGTTCTTCATGCCGTCAACGGAGGGAAGGATGACTATGATGACCCTTCTGACGCTGTGAAAGATGAATTATATGCTGCTGGTCTGCTTGGAGATATGGCGGAAACACTGTATAATCAACTCCCTGCTGGAGAGATTCCTTCAGGGAAGACGATTAGACCAGAGGTTGTGACCATGTTAGATCACTACCTTGAAGGTACGCTCTTTCTCCACCCGTGTCCTGTGTCGGAATACCCTCACGCTTATTTTGTAGGTCAAAGGGACATCATACAAGCTATCATCAATTACGCCAGAGAAAAAGAAACGAAAGCTCTAGAATCAGCAGAAGCACAGGATCTCAGTAGTATTGATGAAGACGAGGAAGAACCAACAGATACATAATTATATCATTACATTCAACGCGACGAACAATACAGCCAACAATGTCCTCCCCAGCAATAAAGCATATTGACCACTCACTGCAAGGATAATTCGCAGATAATCACGCAGACCCGCTATAGTACGGACGCAGACCAAGATTGTAGATTCGATTCGCATTGTCGAAAAGCGCGCCCTTGAAGATGTTGATAGCCTGTGTCTCTGTTAATTCTTGTCGGCTCACAGAGGCGGCGAGGACCTGTATACAGCACGGGGGTCAAGAATTGCGCCTAAAAATCATGGAAGAGTATTCACGTACCTCATATAGCGCCTGCCTGGCTTGTATGGACCCGAGGTAATATGATTCTGGCCACCAATGTCCATCGGCTATAATTTACACAGAAATTTAATATTGATTCAGTATTGGGAAGACCTAGGTAACGTACTTGACCACATTATTTTGTTCGTCGGACAAAGCTCTAATACTTGCTTTATCACAGACCGTTGTCCCTCTCCGCTCAAAAACGGGAAGATCTCGCCGAAGTCGAGATATACATTTGGATACACGGCAGTCAGGTAGCCAGCCTCTCGGGTATATGGGTAGCTTGAATGAAGCAACACAATTTTCGTTCCTGGGTAGGTCTGAATGAGGGACTGCATCACAGCAGGACTGGAGACGGTCAGGGTAATATCGTTATCTCCCAGACCTGTATGAAATTGAACTAGGTGAAACGTCAGAAAGAACACTTGGGCGACATTATCCCGGGCTTATTGGCAAATTACCTGGTTTTTGGAACTCCCCCGCAGTCTGGAGCGTCAAGTGCACCACATAATCGTTAATGACTTTGTCGGCCAAGCGCAACGTCCGAGTAGCCTCGTATCGCAGTAAGATCATGGTAAGACCTTTCTCCAGTTCGTTGACTGAGGGCATAGGAGAGATATCGAGCCCTGTGCGGTAACAAGCGATAGATTTGAACCCGGCGACCTCAGGGTCTGCAGCGCTTTGTCTGAGAACCGCAATGAATTGATTTTTGAACGTATGCATGAAATGAGAGGGGTCAACTGCGCCGGATCCGATGATGGACTCCATGACACCCTTCAAGACGTTCTACAGGATATTGCATGAGTCTTTTGTTCGTCTTGGGACATACAAACGTACCTCAGCGACAATCTCCACTCGCACAATTCTCTTGGAGGGACTTTGAGTTAACTGATCATGCCACTTGTACGACGCGGCATATTCAGCTACCCCTCCGAGACCATCGTCGAGCAATAAGCACTGAATGCGTGTTGGCTCGAAACAGAGGCGACAAAGTGCAGTATAATCCACATTTTGTCGAACCTGTTTGATGTCTTCCCAAGATTCTGTAGGAACGCGGTACAGCTTACTCAGCTGCAGAGTAGCACGATGACAGGCTAGGGTAGTGACAGCGTCCGACAACCCTGCTCCCGGAGTAGCTTCAGAGATGAGTCCCTCGAAAGGGAACGCGTTGCGGTTCTCCTCACGTAGGAGGGGATGAGCATGGTTGTCAATAGCTGGGTAGCTGAACGCGACTTGAGCTAGTGGTGAAGCGTTCATGGATGTCGGAAGGAAAGTGTTTGTTAGAGTTCAAATTGGAATGCCACATACGTTCAGCTGGTTGATGCATGATCATATATATCGGTCTGAAACTCAAATGTCTTATTCAATCCGATAAGGATCTTCTCAAGGCCGGTCAAGAATATCGACTGTCCTGGGACCATCGTTGGCTATGTTCCTTAGTCCTATAAGGGCGCCGTACTGTTGGTGCCTGATACAGAGGTTCGAGGTAAATGGTGGCAGAAGTCGAAGATGTCAATGCGCCGCGCTCAAGCGCTTTCGCATTCATAAATGATGCTACACTTAGTCGTGTTTTAGTTACCGGCGGCCTGTACTGGGATTGTGATGAAGCATACGAGCGACTACTAGTCTAGTCTACTAAAGTGAACAGGATATAATGCGCTCAATCGGGTGTGGCTGTTACCAGAGGATGACCTCCCATGCATATATCTCAGTAAACGTCTCATAAACATTGCAGGAACAATTGGAAACAAAACGTGTAATCAGGCTCAAGGGGCCGTTTGCCGAATGTTGAAATGAAAGCCTCAGTTGGTGGTGCTCTTCCCTGGCATCGGCAACTTGCCTTTCATAATGGCTACATACAGAAGAAGCAAAAACATCCGGACATTCGTCAGCTACGTGCTTCTAGCCTGATATCAAGATGCAACTTACATATGCACTTGCGTTCAGTGACAAAGCATGACCGGATAAGCAATCGTCGAGCACAAGATGGAAGCTATTGGCGTATGCGTACCTCGCGAGGGGACTGAAGAAGATGCCTTGATTCGTCCCATTAGATGTGATTGAATAGAACCACGATCATTTTGACGACGGTGGGCAATTTATCACAATTGTATATCTAAGAGCACAATGAGCAAGACGCCCTGTTACTCACTTCGAGGACATGCATCGTGCACACGCCAATGCATCGCAGGGGAAAGACAGCTTCTGCCGCCATGAAGACTTAGTCCCGGTGTAGTCACCAGGATTGAGAGGACTGAGGGTGTCAACTCTTCTACCCAAGCTTTGTCACCAGGCCCAGTCTCCCACCGACAGACGTAGATGGATGTAGAAACTTTCGTACCTCAGGACATCTAACCAGGCTGGTCCAAGGGTTTTAGACGTCAGCGACGTCAGCGCCGCGGCAAGTACTGGCAGTTCAGCGGAAATTAACTGAGACATGTCACGGTTTGTCGCTGCAACTCTTCATCATTTGGAAATGTCACTTATGAGAGAACCGCACAACATAATGGTGGCAACAAGCAAGCTTGAGAGTGAACGAAGTAGTTCCAGCTATGGAGTCAAGTAGGAGGAGAATGAAGCTTGACGTCGAACATAGCAGAGCTGAGCCCGAGAGAGCCCTCAGCTCGTCAGCACCATAACACCGAGACACGTGGAATGCACGTGGCAGATTATCCTTGACTAATTGTATTTGACACAGCATTCGTTGCAATAATATGCGGCAACCCAACCTGTTACTAGGACCCCGGAAAATACCCTACGAACCTTGATCCGCTTGACCCTAGTTTATGTCCGGACAGGATTTTGGACCAAAATCGGGGTTTATGTCCGGACAACGGATCAAAGTACTACCATATATGGCAGTTTTTGCTCAAGCGCCGGCCCAGCCGGCGCTTCGTGGGTTAGGTAACCCCCCTGACCGGGCGGCAGGTGGGCGTCAAGGGGGTTTATGTCCGCAAAAAATCAAAGTGTCCGGACATGGACCCCCCATTCTTGTCCGGATGGGATCAAGGTACCTGGTCCTCGACCCCCCATCCATGTCCGGACGCGGATATGAGTTCCTGGCGTATTTTCCGGGGTCCTCTGTTACTTCAAACAAGTTTACTCCGCTGTTCTACGGCTCACCAGTTCATGGTAACTTCATGCCATTGGGTGCACCTTGAGGTGTGTATTTGAATTCGATTACCTTCATCGCAACTCAGATTGGTTATGGTGAAGGAGCGATATCAATCGCTGCCGATGTTGAGGCAGCTTCAAGTTGACTAAGTATCCGGGCTCCCACATAGCCCCGGCTTTCGATGGGCTCGAATCAAGCACGAACGCAGCAACCTGGCCATAGGGTTCATGTATGCTCCCATGATGAGGGCTTGTAGCAAATGCTCCTGCGGCCGCGTGGGCGTAGGAGCGTGCTGTCAAAGGGCCTTATCGTGGACGTAACATCTCCTGGCACCTCTCGGATATCATCAAGTACTGGCACTTGCATAGGGACGATAAGCTTTTCCCTGCCGTCTCTTTTGTATTCTAGTAATTGCATTGTCCAGCGGCCTGTCTCGGTGAGCCTCCCCTTGTATCAACATCTCCTCGGCAAGTTTCCAATATCAAACAGCAGGACCATTGCACATGTACAGTAGCCTCTAGACAGCGGCAAGACTGTCATCTCTGACACTGACGCGCCCACCGGTGCTCGTCTATTTCCGTCTGCCAGAAGCCGAGACCATTGTGCAGACACCTATATAAATGGTGGTCACAGTGGAGATGCGATGTCCAACTCGCTGATATGGTCACTTTTCTTCCCGGTGTCGCCCTAGCTCTTGCGTTTACCCCATGGTCAAGTTATGGGAGGACCGTCGAACACCCGCAGAGCTCAAAAAATGCAACTGTACTCATCCTGGGAGGCGGAGTATCAGGCGTGATAGCTGCTCGCTCTCTTCATCAACAAGGAATTACCGATTTCAAGATCGTCGACGCTTTGGATGAAATTGGAGGTCGGCTTCAGTCATTCAAGTTCGGGGTACCGGGCAACCAGCGCATCATCGAACTAGGGCCGAATTGGGTTCAAGGCACGGAGACTCCAGGTGGTCCACAGAACCCTATATGGAGTCTTGTTCAAAAGTACAATGTAAAGACGCAGGTCAACGATTTCGTCGGAAGCATGGGTAAGGTTTCTTGGATACACTGAAAGAGCCGCCATTCACAATATCAATCCGCTCAGCCACCTACGATAAATCTGGTCCAATGGACTACCTGGACGTCTTTGGTCGGTCCATTGACGCATTCAACAATTTAACAGTCGTTGCTGGAAATCGAGCGTCCAAGAGACTTGTGGATATATCCTCTCGCACGGGTTATGCATTGCTCGGAATGAAACCTCGAACTCCTCAGGATTTTGCCTGCGAATATTTCAACCTGGATTGGGAGTCAGGTAAGTTTGATGTCAACGACGTATCCAAACTTCAATCTTGGTATTCAGTACCCAATAGGCGACACTGCCGAAAAATCTTCGATGCTCGCAACGTCCTGGGTATGCTTGATTTAGTGTAATACGTAGTCGTAGAACTAAGCATGCTCCAGGCCGCTAACTTTACATACGACGAAGATGTCGGCGGGTTTGGGGATGACAACGCACTGTCCATAGATCAGCGCGGCTTCAAAACATTCATCCAAGCCGAAGCCGAAACGTTCCTTCGACCTGAGCAGGTCCACTTAAACTCCACTGTCAAGACCATTGCATATTCTTCCTCTGGTGTCGAAGTGACCCTGACCACCGGGGAGAAGTTGACTGCTGACCATGCTTTAGTGACATTCAGTATTGGCGTACTTCAGAACGACGACGTAAAGTTCTCCCCACCGTTGCCAGAATGGAAGCAGGAAGCAATACAAGGAATGACAATGGCAGGTCATCTCGGGGTCATTTTGAACGAGAAGCTGATATCCTAGATCAGACGACATATACGAAGATATTCCTGCAGTTCCCGCGCAAATTCTGGTTTGATACTGAGGTCAGTACCAGCCTCCGATATGTTGTGCTTACGTCCTCATCGGAAGTTCACAGATGGCACTGTATGCCGATCCAGTACGAGGAACATACCCCGTATGGCAGAGCCTTGATCACGACAAATTCTTCCCTGGCTCTCACATCCTGTTCGTAACGGTAACGGTGAGTTCCTCGAAGAATTACCACCACATTCGCAGAACTCTAACAGGCTGTCAGGGTGATTACTCGGTTAGAGTGGAGACGTTGTCTGATGTAGAAGTTCAAGCTGAAGTGATGAAGGTCATTCGCACCATGTTCCCCAACATCACGGTCCCAGAGCCTGTAGGATTCCATTTCCCCCGTTGGCACCAGAATCCCCTCTTCCGTGGCTCGTATTCGAACTGGCCTCCAGATTATTTCAATGGCCACCATCAAAACCTTCGGGCGACAGTTGACAATCGTCTTTGGTTCGCAGGAGAAGGAAACAGTCAGAAATACTTCGGTATGTTTGCATATTACTGACCGACGTACGCTATTCACTCACAACTTCCCAGGCTTCTTGCATGGTGCTTACTTTGAAGGGATGAGAACGGCTACTGCGATGGCGAAATGTATCAAAGGGAATGGATGTGCTGACCTCAAGCATGTAGAGGAAGTAAAGAATGCAGATCCGTATGTGATCAGCTAGAAATCCAATCCGGTCGTCTCGTTATCATCGATATATCATCGCGAGCCGCAATGGTCGCAATGCTCCAGTCAGCGGCGTGTATATCATAGTGGTGGTCGAGGATGGGGTATAAACCTATGTTACAGCGATACAGAAAGAGCGTGAAGCTCAACGAGAGCGAATCCAACGAGCGAAGATACACAGGACCTACAACCTAAACCAAGAACGTGTGATTTCGAAGACTGAGCTTCAAGGAAGGCATCAAGCCTAAGAAATTGTCCGAAACTTGTCATCAGTATGCATGTCGACCATGTAGATCGGTGGTCGTTTAATATCAGCGAAATCCCAGTTGGTATCCACCCTCATAGCGTACGATGCTCCAAAGGCTGATTCCCTTGTACCATGTCCGTGTCCACTCTCGCTGCTTAGTTCATGTGAGAACATCTCGGGTTCGAAGTTTGCATCTGCCAACGCATTCTCCGCACGCACTGGAATTAATGTACATTATCAGGAAAAGACGGATAGTTGATGAAAAAGAAGTTGAACATACAATATTGAGCTAAGCCCTTTCCAAAGTTGAACCAGCAAATGAAGCCCAAGACGCAGCATGCTATGAGGAGAAGCAAGGATGCGATTGAGGTGCACGCGAAGAAAGGCCATTGAACCCAGGTCCATCGGTATACTCGCGAGCAGAACATGAGCATCCAAGCCACGATGTATATAGCACCAAGGACTAGGGCAAGTGCCATCATGCCTCTTCGTTCTTCTCGCACGGAGCGAGAGCCCTATGTTTGATAGCGTTCATTACCTTTGTAACGATGAGCTGTGAAAATTAGCTCACCAAACAACTCCAAGGGATTAACGTCTGAACGATACAAGAGACGCAATGAGTGCGAAAGTCAGGAGAGAGTCGCGTATACTTACCAACACGGTGAACAGCCAAACAGCGTTGTAGAGGTTCTTTTTCTCAGATATTGCAGCCAATGCACCATTCAGGAGCTGGTCTGCCCAGAGACCCACAGTGGTGAGTATGAGAAACACCGACAGGTGAAAGCAGCCGGAGATAGCGAGCAATCGCTGTGAAGAGTTGAGCTGGAGCACTGTCACCATTGGGAATAAGACCAACATGATATATATGGATGATAGATTCTGGGGGCCCGACATGTTTGAATGTTTGAGCTTGGAATGTCTGTGAAGAGATGAGGAACGATCGTGGACGTTTAGTGAGAACTTCGCGTTACCTTCATGAGATGCCATCCGAGATAGCCAGAGAACGCACAGGCAGTAAAGGCGAGCACCAGCTCTGGTATCTGCAGTGCGAGGAATAAGCACGTATATGTTGCGCATGTGGAGGGGGAAGCTACCTGAAGTGCAATGCGCGTCTGAAAGTAGGTCGGAAAAAAGTCGAAGCGGCATGGCGTGTCGGGACCAGAAATAAGATGAAGAAATCTTGTCTGGATATCTTTAGTCCTCCATATTGTGTAGGCAGACCAGCCCACCAGCAAAAGTCGGATGCAATACACCACGAGACTAAGCGACGGATGAAAAATATTGCCAAAGTTATATACTGTGGAGATCACCTACAGGTGAGGGACTGAACCAAACAAGATCTGCAGTGAAAGTCATTGTGAGCAAAATATGACTCAAGATACCGTGCAACATAGGATACGTACACTATACAACGAGACGCCAAGTAGCCAGAACTGCGCGACAAGTAGCACGATAACTTCTTTCTTCGAATTGTTCAAACTGTACAGATATGGTGTCAACACAATAGCGAGACGAAGGTGGAAGAGTACTGACACCTGTGAAGGGTACAATAGTGTGCGAGTGCACTGCTCATCCAAGAATGTTCTTCCAGAGCCATTTTCGGACGTAACAAAGACGCCATTGACATGTCCAGTGGCATTCGTCGAAGGTTGTATGACTAAATCGACGTCTCCTACTTCCTCTGCCGCCAGCTTCAAACATGAGCGATCCGTCGTCAGCGATGTAATGCTATGTCGATTGAAACCAACACACCGAACGCCGAAAGGGTAAAGGAGCTGTCCAGTTGCCTGATGTCCCAGAATTCACGTCGAAGAGGGTTATGCAATTTTCATCGGGATTCTCCCAGGGTATCTCACGGCAAAGTTGTAGACTATCGCGACCATGATCTCTATGGTGCCAGACGATATTAGTACGTGGCACGTCTGCGGCGGTTAGGACTTTTGCGACCAGGTCCGACGCAGCACGATCGGTGGTGAACAAGAAAGCTAGTAAAATGCCCTGGGCGAGACAATGAACGACGTTGAGAAGGATGAAAGCGAAAGCGAAACGAGTAAGGAGAACCCGTTTATGCTGTCGCAGATCGTAGGAATCAGCGATGAGGTCGCATAATATGCAAATACGTTTGCGAATTTCGTACCGCAGATTTGAAATGTCTCCGGAACGCTTGCCGAAAGGTGCGCCAGGACATAGAACCAAAGGAGGAATAAGGAGTGTGTGTTCAAACGATACGAAGGAGAGCATAAGAGTCGTCAAGCTAGATGCTGGTCGGGGTGAGAGATGACAACAGGAGGATGCGAAATCGAATGGAGTCGGGGGAGAAGGGGATTCACCGGTAACTTCTCGAGAAGGTGGGGTGGGAAGAACGTTGGCAGGCCGAGCTCTGTGAGACTGAGAGCTAGGCAAGTCGATTCGCCTTGAAGGGTGCAAGACTGACTGCACGTACGAAGTACAGTTGGTCACAAGCTGGCCTCCGCTCAGATGGGAGTGGGAAGAGAAGAGGAGGCGGAGAAAGGACGGGCTGGAGCTCTAGCTTCTCTGCCTATAGCTACCACTCCGGCCCACACTTTCCCTTTCAAGATATAATCCCATGATGTATTGGAACGCATCACTTTTTGAAATGTGGATTCTCGACATGGTGATACCGCGTTATTGGTGAATGGTGATATATGCCGTGCGAGAGAATAATCGCTCGTGGTTACGCGGATGCATAGTGACAGATAGTGACGGTCAAATGTAAGCACTGAACTGACGTTCACCTTGTATCATACCAGAATCATATAACCGTTAAGTAACGTTCAGGTAACCTGACTCCCAGAGATGTCGAGGGCATACGTACGAGAACTTTTTACGTAGCAGGTGAGCAGTTGAAATTGAGGAATTGCAAGAAGAGCTTCATATTGTACATGTGCGAGAGCGCAGGCCTCAGGAGAGGTCCTGGACAATAAGCAGATGCCTGAGAGAAAGTTGAGGGAACGGAAGTCAAGAGTCAAAAAAGTTCAATTCCTAAGATTCAGAATTTGAGCCCCGCAGGTTTATCACGTGATTATCTTTCTATTGAACGCCTAGGCTTAGCGCTTGGTGAGGTGTGGTTACGTCGACGACGACCTCGGCTCAACAAACAACTCTCACTGTACGGGGTAGCATCAGGTCACGTCCCATATAGAAGAGCATCCAGAAGACAACCGCTCAGTACTCAGTACTCCCGTCTTCGCCGCACGACAAGACCTCTATCGTAAACAGCCAAGTTTCATTGGCTGTCAACATGCGTGTCGCGACCGCAGCTGCGTCTATCAGCTGGTTGTTGGTGGGCAAGCAGAGCCTTTTGGAGATTGCTCAGGAAACTTGTCTCTCCAATCACTTCTACGGGACATACGGATACGACCAGCATCTGTTTGTTATTCCTCAATCATGTTACAATGATCTACACTACCACAGGCCTCTGTACGTCGAGTCGCTCTTGGGAACTGCCCCGCTCAATAATTTCAACGCCTCTACTGGGGATTCCATGCTTCTATGGATAGGCCGCGAAGCGATTGACGACAAGCTGCTTCATGGTGCACCTGGCGCTCAGGAGTATGTTGAACCTGCGAAGCCCCTCTTCGACATATTGCATCAGCTGTGGGCTTCCTCCAATGCACCTGGTAGCGACGGACAGGAAGTGCTAAGTGTCAACACCCCTATTCTCGCCCCTGGTGATCTCAAATGGATGGGCAAAGCGTCGGCCATAATAAAAGTTCATCCATCTTCCCAAGCCAACGTTGAATCCATTATGCACCGTCACTTCAAGTACAGACCCGTACCATCTTCACCTATACCCCTCATACCCGTCCCAAGCTCCTCTATAGATCGCGTCAGGGACATTCTCCAGAAAGTCAAATTTGACCCCGTTGTCGCATCACTCGTCAACAACATCTCTGTCCCTCAGATGCAACGTGACATCCGTTACTTGACCGGCGAGGACGAAAAGTCCCCAATCATCTCTAGACATTCATTCTCTGATGGTATCTTGGTCGCTGCAGATTACATCAAGGATATCATTGAGATGACCGGAGCATCTTGCGAATTGAAGAAGTTCATCCCCGGATTCGGTCCCAACGTCATCTGGTATGTACTGCTCCCACACCTCCTAAATTCATTCGAATAATCCGTGTCACTTAATGCCGCAGTACATACAACGCAACGGAGAAGACAAACGAAATCGTACTCATCAGCGCACACTACGATAGCCGTGGCTCGTTCGGGAGCACGCGCGCACCCGGCGGTGACGACGATGGATCCGGCACTACCGCCATTCTCGCTATTGCACGCACCATCGCGCGAAAGGGCGTCTCCTTCAAGAAGAACGTGCAGCTTTGTTTGTTCGCTGGTGAAGAACAGGGCTTGCTCGGAAGCAATGCGTATGCCCGTACGTTTGCGATATAGTCTGCAGCTTGCTCAATCGGGGAAACTCACGTTCCATTCGATCAGGTGAATTGCGCAGGGAAAACGCGAACTTGACTTTGATGATTCAAGCTGATATGCTTGCTTACCACGTCCCTGGCGAACCTCCACAACTCGGTCTTCCCGACCTGTATGTTCTTTCAGCTGTTTACGCCATGTGTAGTCATTAATCAACTGAATTTGCAGTATCGGCACCCCCGAAGTTTCTCAGCTCGTCTCCAACCTTTCGGCTATTTACAGCCCAGAACTTACCGTCGGCGTGACTTCTGTACGTCCTTATCTACTATCCCCTGAAAAGGACCTTATCAACTCATTGTCGTCGCACTTAGGCATGCTGCAGTGACCACCAGGTAAGTGTTCACTTTCGAGGTACCACGAATTCATCTTACCTAACGATCTCTCCACAGAGCTTCCACGAACAAGGTTTCCCCGCTACTCAAGTATTCGAACGTGCAGGACCCATCGCCGACCCGATGTACCATAACAGCGGTAAGATTTTGCAATGACACCTTTCCCCTCACAATATTCACGCGTTTGTATAGGTGACGTGAGCGACAGACCCGGATACGACCTCGAACAGGTTAAGTCGATCGCTAAGGTCCAGTTTGCGACGATCTTGCACTCGGCTGGGTTCGACGTGAAAGATGAGGACGATGAGATTTGAACGGAACGTTGAGGTCATTCACGTGCCTACCCATAGACAGACAACTGATACCACTCGCCTCGCTACTCACGCTGTGATAACCACTACAGTATATGACCACTCACTGAGACAGTACCACTCAATGAGACATTTCAGCCTTAGCTATGCAATTCTCGATATTCTGCCTCGGAACAATTTTTCACCCTTCAATGTGACCAGAGTATATGCACTTGTTGAATGCATAGATCCATTTGTTGCTACAACGTATGTTTGCTCTGGCTTCATCTACAATTGAAAGCCTGAAAGCTTGATCCTTGATGAACGTCCACGCTCCAGCGCAAAGGCAAAATCTCTATCGATACATTCCTTCGTTTCCTAACTCTTCTCCTTCGGTGCGCAATGCGCATACACTCAAGCAGACTTGGGCACGAACGAAACCAGTGCATACCTATGATTCAAAGGTCAGTCACATACTCATACGCAAACTCATAGTGATACTGCGAAAGCTGTGAAGAATACGCACTTTCCGTTGACCCTCCACTTCTCCCCCTTAGCGTCCAACGCATCTGCAACAGCCTGGTCGACGCCAACGACGACGTCCGCTTTGCTTGTTCGGAGACTAAGGATGGGGAATGAGCCTGCCAGGGGACCTACAAACCAGGGATTCACGTCAAGGTGGGAGAATAGATTACTGTTTGCCTGTTTGATGACATACCGATCGCGTCCTCGAAGGGGGTCGAGACTGGCCATGCGATGTCGCCAGTCAACCTTACACAAGAACAAGGATTGTCGGCGGAATCGACCAAGTGAGGTGCATTGGACTTACTTTCGGTAGCTGAGTACGTCACGGCGTTAGCAGTGAGATCAACGTTCCGATATGAACAGGAAAGTAGTATGATTCAGAACAACGTACTTGAGATCTCCCTACATCGCGAATGAAAATATTAGCATCGAGTAACTATTCAGAACACAACAGAAGCGCATATACCTTGAAAATAACCAGCCCACTGTCCTTCAGCCCTTCGAACAACTCAGGCGCCCTCTCTTTCAAGTTCCAGTATGGGTAGGGAGTCGTCCAAAAGTCAGCCTATATTCCCCCATAAAACAAATCATCAGCATCGACCGCATGTAGCCGCCCTCCGTACGCAAGATCCACCATGGATGAACCCACAAACCTTCGGATGACTTCCTCCAAGAGGAGTCGTCGCAGGCACACTCAATTCAAACACACCCTTCTCAATATACTCTTTCCACCTCGTCACCATCGCTCTCAAAAAGCCATGCTCCTCATCCCAACTCGGGGGAGGAGCGACACCTTCATCTGTCTCGCCCTTCTCGCCAGTGGTTTTGGTGGGAGGAGGGAAGAAGGTGTCGGAGAGTAGATTCGGAATTGTCGTTTGGAAGTCGGCTGGGGTTACGTCTGAGACGAACCAGGGGATAAGCTTGGGGCTTTGTGTAGTTTGAATGGCTAATCAGTGTTTGCCTACCATTGATTAGTGCTGAATAGACGTACTGGAACACGACTTTCGAGACATAAGGTGTATAAGTCACGAAGAAGTCCGCAAATACGAAGTCAGTGAACAACTGGCGATTACTTCAGTGTCGTTGGTCTATCTGCAGTACCGTCATTGGACGCACCTCGAAGCCGGCTGCAGACCACGAAAAACCCCGTTTCGCGAAATCAGACAAATCACACTTAGGATCTGTAATCAACGTACCATTGTCCAGAACAAAGTCCACTTGCGCATTCTTGAGAGAAGTCAGGTGGTTCCAAACCTTGTCCTGGTCGTCCTTAAGAATGAACTCCTTTCGCGCAGCTTGGGCATCTCGTCCCACACTTTGCAGATGTGCGATGTCCTCGTGCGAGAGGTGAGTTAGAAGAGACAGGTCCTGTAAGAAGAATGTCCAAGCAACACATAGTAAGGCGGCATTAATGGTTAGCGAAGATCTACTTGTAATTTCGATGACGTCATCGATTCAGAGGAAGGAGGCTGCTCACGGTCGCATTTCCCCTGCGGAGAATAGTCAACATATATGCAGGATACCTCAAACGAAACCGCAATACCAAAGACACATTTGAACCATCTCCTTGAACAGCACGCCGAGCTTCTCTGAGTCATGCTTGAGCTCTTGTTTGTCGGTTTCCAGTTCGTGCATCATCTTAGCAAGTTCTATTTAAATGGTTGTCCGTATAGCGTTAGTGATTATAAACCCGCGACGAAGTGCGATAATAAGACATACGATATATCGCGGTCCCGCTCGACCGGAACGTCGATTCCTTCTGCGACGCAAAGGGGTCGAACGTTTTCCATTGTTTGCTCTCGGAGAAGTATGAGCGCAAAAGCCGGTAACTATCCCAATCTCAACTTGCGTCCGGACGATGAGACATGAAAGACTACCCACAGATAGCATCTGTGATTCAGTTAGTGTTCCGATGGACATCGCGCAGAAGGCAGAACTGCGTACTCAGCGAATAGCCAGGGTGCAGTGAACCAAGTTCCGTTGCCTTCTTTTGCCAAACGAGCCAATTCTTCATTGTAGATGTCAACATGAGCTTCTCCGTCGTTTGGGATAGGACTGAACACAAATTGGCCGTTACCACCTCCCGACGATTCATGGATGGACGAGACTCACTCTAAAGGACGATCCCTGGCCATCTCATACTTCAGCTTGCTGATCTTCTCAATGATACCCTTTCCCTCCTCGATCTTCTCCTTGATCAACGAAGCTTCGTCCGAGTTGGCATCAATGTCATGCAAGGAGACACCGAGGTCGTGATCAGTCCGGTAAATAGTGTCGATGATTCCGGTAAGGATTATAGGCCATCGTTTGAGAACAGTTTCGTAGCTGGAAGAGGGAAGCGGGATGCTGAATGGCGATTCATCTCAAGACTGCTTGTGGTCGTACCTGAAGCTGATGAGGACGTGGCAACATGATTAGCCAGTTGGCTCATGAAGCGGATGAGACTGTCCTACCCTGCCTTGTCTCTAGGGTCATATGGGGGATAAGGGGGTTTGAAGACAGACATACTGAGGGTAGATATATGGAGTGTTGATATACCAGATCTGCAGAGTGCACGAGTGGAATGACTCGGGAGTCGGGACTGACTAGTACTGACTATAGTAGTAAGTACTTGTTAATGAGATCAATATTATGTAATCAATCGTGGTGAGTATGCAATTTACGCCGCACGCGCGCGCAGTAGTCTCTCCATCGCAAGCCTCAGAGTTGAAGCCTCTCTTTCGCGCTTCTCCCTCTCTTCTATCTCCCTCTTTTCCTTTATCCTTACTGCTCTCTCCTCTCTTTCTCTCTCCTCTCTTTCTCTCTCCTCTCTTTCTCTCTCCTCTCTTTCTCTCTCCTCTCTTTCTCTCTCTCTTGCTCTCTTCTCTTCTTTCAATGCCGCTATTTTCTGTTTCTTACCCATGTGACGCATCCTCCTTGTCAAAGGGTCGACGCCTAGCTCAGACGAATCGCTCTTTTCCTCGATTGCAGGAGCATCCGCAGCGACTGTGTGTTCGTATCCGACTGTTTCCTCGCGCTCTGTAATCTTCTCGTGAATCTCCCCGTAAGACAGTCTGTGGTGTCGCTTCAATAGACGGTACAAGGCATCAGCATTGACGTGTTCCATTTGTGCTGTGTAGCATTCCTTAGCAGTCAGATTAGGCAGCTCTAAGGACCTCTTGGCCGCCTCCTCGGCGAGCTCTGTCCACCCATTCTGGCAAGCTGCAAAATAAATCGGCAGGGGATGTGCAGCTACATGCTTCGACAGGATTTCCTTCATGGTAGTAAAGGCGTGTGGGATGTGAAATTCTTCAGCAGCACGAGCGAGCTGTATCGCTCGGGGGACGTCGCAGGTAGAGTGATTAATTTCGACATCGGGGAACGGATGGCACAATCGGAGCAGTTGATACAGCGTCGTTGTATCTTCTTCGGTCTCGACGACGGGCGTACCGTCCGACAAATGCGACGTGACATTCAGAAGTGCCCTGGCGTTGGCGAAGGAGAGTATCGGGGTATGAACCCTGTACCGCACACCCTCGCGCGATTGAATGATGATATCCGCACCTCCCTGGTCAAACGATAAGTCTTCGTGAAATGCAGAATTGTCGTTTTGATCATCAGAGCTGGAGGAATTCAAGTTTGACGTCATGGTAGGTGTATGGACAAAGCCCTGATATTCCCCTGTCTGTATGAAGCGCAACAACCTGTAGAAGGAGCCAGCAGTCATGTCCTGCATACCCTTCGCAGCATAAGTGCGGTCAATCATCGACGCTTGACCGTCCGCTTGGTGAGTCTCGAGTTCGATCTTCCAGGCTCTGGCAGCGAGCCTAGCTTGCTCCTCCAAGCCTCGATGACAAGCAGCGGCGAACGCTTGGAAGCTTTCTTTCTCCGCAAAACGAGCAAACAACTCTTCCAAGCGTTTCGTCGCTTTCTGCATCTTGTATTCTGTCGCCGCAGCCAATGCGTCTGTCACTTCGGTCAAGGTCCCCGGAGAAGGGTCGTCGAAGGGGTAGCACAGACGCAGAACGTAATCCAACGTCTGGCTGTCCCAGTTCACAGTGATCGATTTCGACCCCTTCCCCAACAAAGGACCTTTATTTTCGCCTGCTTCGAGCCGTGAAAGGAGTTCGGTGAAGTATGGTGAGGCGAAGGTGAGAATGAGTGAGTGCGTGTAGAACAAGACATTGTCGGAGGTACAGATAATGACATCGGCGTCGATGGGATCATGGAATGGTGCTGCCGCGATGGTCGCGGTCGCAATGGATGTATCGCAGGTGTTATTAGAGCATGGGAGGGTGTCTTGGGAGGGCTCGTTGGCAACTGTATTGGACGTGGATTCGGTCAGAGAGCGATCCGAGATTGTTGATGCGACAGAGCCGTCCAAGTCTGTTGACGCGATAGAGCCCAAATCAGAGTCTGAGACCGAGTTGAGCTCAATATCATGCGACATCGCACTAGCAGACGGATGGTGGCAGACAAGGGCAGATGTGAATTCGCGAATTGGGAGGTATTTGGATCATCTATGAGTTGGAGGTTCTTAAACACGATCTCCAATACAAGGTTGCCGTGAGGCAACCTTGAGGCTCAGTTGAAGCTTCGCGATCGCCTATGTGACAGCGGCCATAGACGTAAAATGAAGGCCAAATTCCAGTCTGAGATCTGAGATCTGAGCAGCCGTTGTCCACGCTCTTCTCATTGTTCTCAAAACACTGGTGCTCAAAGTCGTATCCAATGAAAGTCGTACAATGGCACTCGCAAATTTGATGAAATATATTGAACACGATCGTCTATATCTGCAGGAACGGTAACTAGTAGCAACTTGCCCTGAGTCTTGAGAATTTGAACTTGGAACACGCATTCACACTCCCAGATTCGCTTGCTGCTCTGCCGAGTCACTTCTTGTGAGTAATCAGACTACATGTATAGTATTATTGTATCTCATGATCGGAGAGATACGAAGCTTCAGGGAGGATGAACAAGCACAATGTTCAGTTCTGCCAGACGATGTGAACGACGACAGTCCGAGTCGTCTCACACACTACCCTTCACCTTCTTCTTTCCCTTCTTCACCCCCCCTGCTTTTTTGCATGCGGCCCGTCGCGGCTCGGGCACTGGCAAGCTGCCGGTGGCTGTATAATGTCGCCCCAATAGTTCGTAATACACGTCGGCATTGACATGTTCCATTTGTTCGGTGTAACAGGCCTCAGCAGTAAGGCTTGGAAGGCGCATGCACTCTTTCTCCGCTTCGTCGGCAAGATCGTCCCATCCATACCGACGAGCGACAAAGTATACCGGCAATGGATGCGCATCGGCGTATTCAAGGAGAATGTTCTTCGCTGCGAGAAGGGCATCCGACATCTTGTAACGGTCGGCGGCGCAAGCGAGCTGGATTGCCTGCTCCATAGAACAAACAGTGCTATTGATTTCCTTGTCTGGGAATGGGTAACAGAGCCTGAGGAGGCGATACACAGTCATTGACTCTTCGTCAATCTCGATGACAGGTAAGCCGTCTTCTCGAGAGTTGCTTTTCTCCTGCAGGAGAATGTCTGCGTTGGAGAACGAGAGGACAACGGCGTTAGCCCTAAATAAGAGATTGTCACGGGACCGGATGACAATGTCTGTCTGCCCTTTGTCAAATGCTGAAGTATCAGGGATAGCATATTCCCCCAAACTATGTTCGGAGGGACAAGTTGTCGCACTTGGGAGGTCGACAAAGGTGAGGTTGTTTTCGTCCAGTATGAATTGCAGTAGTCGAAAGAAGGTCCCTGCGCTCAATGTCTGCATGCCTTTGTCGTAGCTTTTGCCAACATTGGTATTGCAAAACTGGGGTTGGGGTCTGTAATTGAGAGGGGTGGTCGCAAGTAAGCATAAGCTTGGCTGCGGCATTGCGACATCGCAGGGTGCAGGGCTCCGTAACTTGTTTCTCCAATTTCTCGCTGCGAGTGATGCTTGTTGCCCCAATCCGCGACTGCACGCAGCGGCGAACGCTTGGGGGCAGTCCGTGCTCACATAGGAGCCGAAGAGCCCGTCCAAGTGCGTCTCTACCTTGTCAATGTGAAACTTGTATTTGATCGTTGCGGCCAACGCATCCGCTACCAGAGGCAACGTAGCTCCCGAGGGAGGGTTATTGCAGGGATAGCACAAACGCAAGACGTAATCCATGGTTTGACCATCCTCCTCCACGACAATCTCCCTCTCCCGTGGCTTAGTCGGAGAGAATAGTTCGTCGTTGCGCAACTTGGGTTGCGAAAGGATCTCCTTGAAGTGCGGCGATGCTATGGATAAGATGATTTTATGGGTGTAGAATGATACGTTGTCGGACGTGAGTATGATAACGTCCGCAGTACTGGGATCGTCAAACGGGGCTTTGGCGACCGTTCGTGGGGTGGAGTCCGATGCATCTAGGATATTATCGAGAGGCGATGAGGATATGGTGCCCGCCTCAGTGACCGGTTCGCTAATCGCAGAGTCCAGCATGGTAGACGCAGGCGAAGATCCTGCAGAAGTATGAGATGATTTTGCTTCGAGGGCGGGTGGTTCTGACTTGCCGTCGATGCAAGGGTCGATGACCTCGAAGCTGCTGGTATCTGACATTGTGGTGGTGACAGGTGGGGGTCCACCAGCTCACGTTGGGGAGAACGAGCGAGATATGGCCATTGCTATATGCTGCGGGTCCAGGGTCCGAACACGAGTTGGCCTCAAGGCTTCTCGCGCATCCATTTGAGGACGTAAATGGTAGTCCAAGGTCCAAATTGCTACGTAGTCTGCTGCCTTTGTTGCAGTAGGAGTATCAACGATTGTCTTCTCTGTGATCGTCTGTGGAGGAGACTATCATAAACACCGACCGCGAGCTTATGTACCTCGACGCTTTTGAAGATTAGGACTAGTGTTGGGATCCCCATTGCGAGCTCCAAGTAGGTAAGTGACGGGTGCGAATTTGGATGATTCACTGCAGCATCCAGACCTTGAGTAAAAGCTTCCTAAACTACCGTCGTGTGAGAAGCGGAGGGTGAAAGATGTTTAGAAGGCTATGTTCCTTGTATTCCTCGTACGTCGACGAGTTGGATTGCTGACTCGAAGCTGTCCTTACCGTCCGTCAAGTCATTGATCAAGCTTTCAAGGTCAAGCACGACCTCTCAGATGCAGCGGCTATGCTCTTTTCAGTGCGTCGTGTTGGGCCTTGACGTGAACGCAAATGGTGACTTGTTCGCTTCGTCGACACATGACTACATGGGTTCCAAAAATACTAGCTTCGAGCATTGAATATTGAAGGCGAATCCCATGAGTTCCCATGGCCTTGCAGAAGACCGTCTGCTTTTCCAAGACAACCCAACGTTACTAAATGCTATTAGGAAACCGCCTTCATCGGGAGAGTGTATATGTAAGAACGATGACTCACCGGTACCACCACTACTATGTACTACGTAGCAGCGCCGACTTTTAAGACAAGTAGTCCACTGCTGGTCTCGAATTCTGTCGGGGTACGAGACAATTCACCAGTGCAGGAGAAGAGGAATCCGGGAAAGCCATCTTCATGCTTATACTAAGGGGTCATTTGTGGAAATGGAGACTATGAAGGCGAGAGATAAGTTGACCAAGACTCGGAGTGGACCAGGACCTGTAAGACATCAGCAAAATAGTGCGCGCGAGGTGACCCCTTGCGAAGTTTCGGAAGGAGAGGCGCCCCTTACCATAAATGACAAGACCTTTCGTTCGTTCGCAACTCATGAAAATGGCTTGCAAGGCCTTTCTATGCATCGAACAGCTTATCAGCACTAGTCATCGTATGCAACGAAATTTAACATGAACCCATGACCCCGTTGGCACGGTCCCCTGGAATATGTGTCATATAGCTTCCTCCGAGTCGTCAACGGTCAAGTCCAACTCATTCCCTGCCCCCATCTCTTTTCCCTGCAATTGCTTGCCTTCACAATGCCTGCGCTGTATACCTTCTCTATTCCCCTCCCCCATTTCTAATGTGAATGGAATTATCCAGGCTCATCAACAACTGCTTGCGGTCTAAAGGTACCAGTTACCAAGCCACTCCTCAGATGAATTGTATACCCCTATCTTGAAGCTCGCCCGCTGAACCCCAACTCCTTGATGAGATGATGCGTACTTTGCAAGTTCAAATGTTCTCGGTGAGCCACACCATAAAGCACATGAGTACACCTGAGAGCAGACTCGCATCGGTGAGTACATACGGCGTCCTTGCCTCATTAGTCGCGCCCTAAGGCTTGCACGCGTACAAAGTGAATTTCTCGGATGTATTTCCTTCTTTCTTCATTTCCCCCAGGTGAGTTTGACAAACTTATGCTCAACTCGGTCAAAATCCAGGTGAGTTCTACCCCTACTGTGAACCTTCGTGGACTCAGCTCTGTGCTCTGCAGCAGGAGCCCGGAGCCGAGCCAGGAGCGGTAATAGTACTAGTCAGATACACCACGTGAGTCCTTCCTCAGGTACTTATATCATATACATGCCTTCAAGAACGATATTGGCAGGGGACTTGGGACCGGTGCCGATACCAGCGTAAAGTAATTCGCAAAATGTATATGTCTTGTATTTTAGATTCAATATTATGAGCACAGTTATCTAATATCGCAATCAATGGAAGTAATTACCAGACATTGTGCAGCAGAATACCTGACAATGCCTGACAACGCTGGAAAGGATGCGAGCCGAGCAGCAAATTGTTACCGTGACTTCTGAGCCTTGTCAGGCCTTGTAAGCATTGCATCGTCAAAAGGGCCGGATTGAGTTTCATCCCGTTGCAAGGAGTTGCCGTTTTTTGTTGGATCCTCGCAACGCATTCCATTAAATTCCAAGAAAACCCCATTATTTCAACGTTTTCAAGCCTTGTAACGCGATACAACGCATGACAAGGTTTCCCCAAATTTGCTGATGGACTAAGTAAGTCTACAGTGAGACTGAGTACTGAGTTGCTGTTGCCAAGACTAAGTCCATCCGGTCACGTGAGTGTTCAGAAAGAGATTTAGAAGTTCGGCCGCCGGGCGGCCGTACAGACAGTCAGTCAGTCTGAGACAAAACTTGCTCCTCTAACGTCCGACTCGGAACGCGTTTCCTGGCCTCCTTCCTAGGGCGGAGGCTCTTTTTCAAGACCTACAGTTCCACATTCGCATTCCTTGAGCTTGTTATGGAAAAAATCCCGCCAACTATACCTCATTGATACCCTCTTTCGATTGACATCGACGATTCGATATCGACGTCTTCACTCACCGTGCGATGCCGTCGCGTCGCTGTGCGTTGGTAACTGGTAATGAGCTCGATTTACTACATGGAGTTAACTCACCACGCAACACTCACTGGTACATCGGAGTGTTTCCTATGTAGAGACGTCGACTCGACATTCACTTGACCTTGAAAAGTCGGACGTACCGGAAAACTGAATTCAATTGACCAATGGTATCCTCGTGTATATGCCGGTCTTTCGGGACTTCCAAGCTCAGGCAGTGTTCAGGCTGACGTAGTTTGCGACCTGGTCATGGTATCCCCTTCTGCACCCCATAAATAGATTGCCTGCCGTAGCGTATATAGAGGCTCCTGAAGATTCTCAGAGACATTCAAGCAGCTCTATCTCACCCCTTATTCCCTACCACATCGCATTCCTAGCAAATCGAAAGCCAAGATGTCGGCCGCCGGTAAGATGTCCTATGGTATGTGTGCTCTTCTCTTCATATGCCGCTAGATGCAATTGCGCATTGAACGTTGCAACGCTCAATCTTATGATTCCGCCGTGTAGTTCGTCTGGGAAATTCAGGCTTGAAAGTATCCAGGATTATCTTGGGTTGCATGCAGTACGGAAGCAAAGGTTGGCAGGATTGGGTTATTGAAGATGAGCAAGAAGTCACCAAGCACATCAAATATGCGTCAGTTATTCCCTCGTTACACTCTGTTTATCAAACAGACTCCAACTGATCTGATACTTAGGTACGAGAACGGTATAACTACCTTCGATACCGCCAACGTGAGTAGTAATCTCACTGCGACTGCGTGGATATTGCAATATCGTCTCTACTCAATGAATGAAATCACTCTCAGGTTTATTCCAATGGCTTCTCGGAAGTCCTCCTCGGAAAGGCTATCAAGAATCTCGGTCTTCCTCGAGAAGAACTTGTAATTATGACCAAGGTACGTAGTCAACCATATTCCTGAGTATCTCTACCTTTTCTGACATTTCGCTGCATAGCTCTTTGCGCCCGTCGCGCCCGAATACAGTATGAACCTCATGGGTGGAGGAAAAACTCCGGAAGAAGTCGGCATTATCAACCAACGAGGACTAAACCGCAAGGTATGCATTAATCCATTCCCAACGAAGGTGCCTGTCATACTGACATTCACATAGCATATATTTGAATCTGTGAAGCGTAGTTTGGAGAGGTTGCAGCTGGACTACATCGATGTCCTGCAATGTATGCAATGGATAATATGTTTGAACTCTGACAAAACTGACTCTGGATCTCTGCAGGCCATAGGTTCGACCCCACCACGCCCATCGAAGAGACGGTCTGTATCTATTGATACAATTTTCTCGCCATGGAAATTTATCACTGATATTGTAGATGCAAGCCCTGCACGATGTTGTCAAGGCTGGCTACGTTCGTTATCTCGGCATGAGCTCATGTTGGGCATACCAATGTAGGTTCTTGTCCTCGCTCGCATCTGATTTCTCTCGCTGACGGCTTTATATGACAGTCCACCAGATGCAGAGTAAGCAACCGCCAGGGGGAATCTTTGCTGAGTCTTGACAATTGCTTTCGTTACCAGACTATGCTATCAACAACAAGCTTACTCCGTTCATCTCCATGCAAAACCATTACAGTCTGATCTATCGTGAGGAAGAGCGTGAAATGTTCCCCACTCTTAAGGTACCTGACATATTCGCTGCTCACAACCGCTTGAAGTACTGACGAGTCTTTCAGCTCTTCGGCGTCGGATCCATTCCCTGGTCTCCCCTCGCTCGAGGACTGCTCACCCGCCCTGTGAGCGCGTCATCACAAAGAGGGAAGACCGATTGGTGAGCGTGCTCTGAATTGTCATCCATACCCGGATTAAACATACCATACGCAGGTTTATGGGTAACTACAAAGGTGACGCAAAAGAGACCATCATCAATCGCGTCGAGGAACTCTCCAAGAAGAAGGGCATCAGCATGGCTCAGGTCGCCATCGCCTGGGTTTTGTCGAAGGAAGGCGTCACGGCGCCGATTGTTGGCACGACAAGCTTGCAGAACTTGGAAGATATCCTCAGTCCGTACCTTCTCTTTGCCGATATGGCTGACGATGAGCTGAATTATTCTGCATTACAGAGGGCGTTCACGTGACTCTGACCGAGGAAGAGATCAAGTATCTCGAAGAGCCGTATCAGACTCAGTCTGTCATCGGACATGCCTGAACATACGCTATTTGCTTTTGGTGTATATGGTCTTGAAGTTGGGACAGGGTGGCTGTACATTTGAGTTTTAACAATGCGAGGAGTGTTAATCGAATTACTTTGTATCCAAGAAATTTGGGAATCAGCTTCAAGTTCAGGTTTGTGCATAGTGTTGAAGCGTTCAACCATTCTTACTTATACCATATCTGCCTAATCGCAGCTGAGTCTAGTTGGATCCGCAACAAAACTCAAAAACTCACCTCGGCTTCTTGTTGACTTCGAACTTTCAGTCGATTCACCAAGGAAGTTCTAGGAGCACAAAAATACAATCTATAATGTTCAAGTTATACAATAAGAGTACAACATATTCATGTATCATTCTTCGCAAATGACTCAAGGTCGGAGAACTCGCCCAAGCTCATTATAAGCCTTTATCACTTCGTCTCCGCAAACCTCGCAAGTACACTCGGCACCTCCTCTACCCTCAACTTCCACTTCGCATCCGTCCCCTTCTCACCCACAACAACACCAGTACTAACCGTCTCTGCATTATCCAACTCGTTCAACCTCCTCATCAACTTCTCATCCTTCCCGATGCTCAACACGAAGTCAACGTCGGGTTCGTGCTCTGCTTCGAGAGCTTCGGGTGAGAGCCACGCTGTTCGGCCCAACGGCGAGTGAGCGGGTCCGCCTGGGTGGAGGATGGCGCCTACGGCTGTCGATCGGGAGATGTTATTGGGGAGTACGAGGAAGCTGTTTGCGCCGGGGATGATACGCAGGCCGTAGCGTTCACCGAGACTGAGTGAAGATAGTTAGCATGGGTTTCTATCAGCATGAGATGAGAGCACAAACCTGTCGAAGATGTGGTTTTGCGCTTCAGCGGCCTGTCGACGCGCCCATTGACGGTCAGCGTTGTTATCGGATTGGCCCGTCCAGAATCGCCAGACAACGGAGGCTTCGCGCTCTTCGATGAAAGACCCGGGGGTACGTTCAGTGAACTAAAAAATCAGTGTGTCAGTCGAAAGAAGATAAAGGGTGTCAGATGAATGGGGGAAACACACGTATTGCAAAATCTCGAGACAGGGAGCTTTCCATGTCAAGTTGAAGTTAGTGACCATATTGATCCACGAAGTTTCGCCGTTGCGTCCAGGTCTCGTCTTGATGAAGCACCCGTTCTCAGCGCTGAACGACAAGCATAAGCACGAAGAACGATACAAGAGGGCGATAAACAAGAACGTACACAATCCCAACCTTTGGACAAACCTTCTCAACCTCCTCCAAAGCACCCTTCACAGGCAATCCACTCAACAGCCAAACCTCATTCCTCGGATCCTCCGCAATCCTATTCAAAAGCTCCAGCTTATCCCTCGGCGGATCAAACGCACCCTTCGCAATAGCCTTTGCATCCCTAGGCCAAAGCGTACCCTCGAAATCAATCAATATCAACCTCTTCTCACTATGCTTGTACTTCGGCAACACACGCGAGACGTCCAACTCTGCAACCGTGTGCGAGTCTGCTTGATGTTCGAGTGAGGCTCGGAGGGCTCGGATAAGGAAGGATGTGACGAAGGCTTGTGCACTCTGGGTAACGACGTGATTGTGAAGGTCTTCCCAGCGAGAGAGACATTCTTCGTCGCTCATGGTGAGAGCTTGGTAGATGGCATTGGCGGTAGTGCGTTTGTCCCAAGGATTGATGGCGATGCAGGAGCGGAAACCGCTGTAGCTGTACGAACCGGTGAACTATGTCGAGTTAGCGTTGCCATACGCTCTCTGGATCATAGAGCACATACTTCGCTGAGGATGAGAGGACGATGCCTCTGCTCCTGGCACTCCACAAACTCGTGCGTTCTTGAGAGAAGGTCATGTGAGTCGCCTGTTTACAGAATAATATACGAAACACCAACCTCAGAGCCATTCCTTCGCGCAAACTGGTGACCATGAACGCATCAGCGACAGTCAAGAGCGCAAGGTACTGGTTGAACGTCAGGTCCTGCGTGTGGAGGAACACGACAGGCTGGTAGGTCAAGTTGGAGAAACGAGAGTTGATGTGCGAGATCACATCGGAAACGCCGCCCTGGAGTTCATTCTCTTCGGTCGTTTGAAGAGCAACTTGGATGAGTACAACCTGAGCGGAGGAAAAGGGCCGTCAGACAAAGTTATTTCAAAAACGATACTTCACGCATACCTTGCCGACGTATTCAGGATGCTTGTCAAGGAACACCTCGAACGCTTGAATCTTATGCCTGACACCCTAGTAAATAATCAATACAATGCTAGCACCAAGCAGTTGCGGACAGACGGACCTGAATCTCGTCGAGTTTGTCACGTCCGACGATGAGCTTCATGCCGGCATATCGTTGTTTGAGTACTTGGACCCATTCAGCAACCTCGGGATCAGCCCTGGTCACATCATGAGCACTCTTCAAAAAGCATCCGAGGAAAAAATAGCCGTTCCTCACCTCTTTGCAGTCAACGCCTTGACATCAATTCCCATCGGGAAAACACCAACATCGACGAACCGATCCTCAAGCTGAATCCCCTTCGGGAGAGCCTCCGCGGTGAGGATTCGACTAACAGTCTGTCTGAAATGCCTTGCAAAGTTCGCAGTCTGGAATCCAATCAGATCCGCTCCCAATACGCCCAAGAGCAGATCCTCTCGAACGGACAAACACCGGAAGATCTCTGAAGAGGGGAAAGCAACGTGCATGAAGAATCCAATCATCGCGTTCGGTAGCTTCTCTCGGAGCATTCGGGGGAGAAGCATTAGGTGGTAGTCGTTCACCCAGATGATATCGCCTTCCTGGTAGTTGGCGACAATAGCATCTGCGAAGCGTTGATTGACTGCCACGTATTGCTTGAACGAAGCTGATTCATAGAAGGACTTTGTTTTGGGCGCGTCAGGGATGGCGTAGTGGAGACAGGGCCACAGGACCTGGTGGCAGAACTCGTCGTAGCAACTGGCAAATTCAGAATCTGGGATCCAGACTGGAAGAGATTCGTGTTCCTCGCGCATCTTCCATTCCATTTGTCGCTTTAGACTCTCCTTGAAGTTGTCTGTGTTGGTACCGAGCGTACCAACCCACAGTTTCTTGCGGAGACGATCGTTGACACTATCTACGGCATTCTTGAGACCACCGTTGCAGTGCGAGTTGGACTCGACGTGCCAAGGTTGGGAGTGGGAGAGGGAATCCTTGCGGGAGTTGGACAGGGAACGTGACTTGGTACGACCCACTGATGATCGTGATGCTCGTCGTTGTACTCGGGGGGAAGCACCACTGTGGGTCGTTTGGTGTTTACGAGCGCCATTGCCATTGCCAGTGACTGCTGCAGTAACAGATCCGATCAAGGACTGCGCGGCAGATGCAGCACCCGCAACGACAGTGCTGCCTGGAAGAATAGAACCGAATGGATTGGCAGGTTCAGCACGAGGAGTATTGGCGGGGCTAACCGCGCGAGACTACGGGGAAATAAAATAAGTTGTAGTCGGGAAATGCATCGTTTTGTGTACTCACCTTGTCTCTCAAATCCTCGACAATACTTTTGAGAGGTGCAGGCTTACCCAGCAACGACGATCTCGCGGGGGGACCGCCTATGAACGATGGCGTCGTGCCGTCGGGGGTCGATGGCTGCGAGTCGCCGAGGATGGCGGTGTTGGGCAAGAACAGGCTTGCAATCACAATTCTGTGGTGTCTGAGCGAGCTCATCGTGGGCGATGGTGAGGAGGAAGGAGGGCGAAAGGTTAGCTCAAGTAGCAAATGAGTTCGCCCAAAGCAGGAGAGATGATCTATGACTTCATGTTATGTAAGCCCGTGCTCGCAGACCTCAATCGCCCGGAATGGAAGGCAAGATCGTCTGCGATGAGCACTGACCCCGGGACATTGCGCCGCCGTAACCTGAGGCCTTTATAAAGGAGGTCCGAGGTTGCACCGTGGCGAACGTTGGTATCCAAGAGGATTTTTTGGTCCTCATCAATTGCGTGTGGGCTAAAACCGAGTCAAATGGGCGGGGGCATACTACTTAGGTAGTACTCATGTCTATGATCGTCAGTAAGTGCTTATTGATTGACAGGGGAAATCGCACAGCATGAGCATAAACAGCAACGAACGAGTGTTTGAGAGTATCTGCATCTATAAACAACTCAGATGAGACGCATTCATCGTGGTAACTTGCCTTCACTTTCAACTCGAAGTCGTCGCGTCTGATCGCGTGACGTCATCTCCTTTTTCAGGCGCTTAGTGTTAACGTTCAGTAGCACGCGTTTTTTCTCCGCTTTCACTTTGCTTTCATTCGCTTGCTCACTGCACAGTCTTGTACTCTCGATCTACTTTCCCAGCTTCGAAAAATCAGAACAAAAAAGGCCTTTAGCGAGCTCAAATGAAAGAAATTCTCTACATCCAAGCAGGCAACCGATCCAACTGGATCGGCTCGCACTTCTGGAACACCCAAGAGAGCTACTTCACCTACGAAGAAGGGGAAGACCCTCTCACAAATCATGACATTTCATTCCGAGAGGGACAGACCCTAAAAGTACGTCTCCTATTTCCTCACCCTCATCCCAATATCCGTGCGATCGGCGCTGAAGGGTACCCCGACGTTTTGTCCACGATTGCTCTTGTTCGATCGAAAAGGTGAGTGAACGAGAGAGAGAAGCGGAAATAATCGTTCTGATGTACAATCGTAGCCAACTTCGGTATTGTTCCCGACAATCTCTATGGCGAAGATGTTGTCGTAGAAGCCGAAGAGGTTGTTTCACAGTGGTTCGTACAGTTCATTCGCTTTACCGCGTTCAAAGGCAAACGTTCCCTAGGAACGGGGAAGTAGTTGAATACAGACAGCAACGTATCTCAAAGAGTCGCTATCAAGAAAAACTTGATGCTGGGGAGGAGGACGAGGACGCCGCTGAGGCGAAAGTAACCGGTCATACTACCACAGATATGCGCTTCTGGTCAGACTATAGCCGTGTCTTCTATCATCCAAGATCCCTGCAACGCCTTCCCGATCTCGCTGATTACGATGATGTTGAAGGTGATTGGATGAGTAGTCAGGAAGCGTTTGCCAAACACGATGAAGTGAGTATTACCTTCAGATATGGTCCCGTTAGATAGACTCATCTGTATACACTCAGGATCATGATTTCTTGGAAGGGGACTTCCGTTTCTTCGTCGAAGAATGCGACCATCTCCAGGTAAACTCCTTCATCCAGGTCCATAGCAAGAGAGATCTGATACATACCACGCCACGAAGGGCATCCAACTCACGAACGACACCGGCACATTCGGCGGATTCACCCATTCACTACTGACCTCAATCCGAGACGAAGTTCCCAAGCTCCCTACACTAACGTTCTCCCTCCTGTCATCTATTACTCCCCGAAGCGCCAACGCGGATGAGGTATATACGTCTCTATACTTATGTGTTATGTGTTTAGTTCGTGATGCTTACATGATTGCGCATATAGTCATTGAATATTGCGAGAATCATCAATGATGCATTCTTCCTGCGAAGTATGAATGAGTTGTCGACTCTGACAATTCCTCTGCAGTCTCCACCGACGTGGAAAACTGGAGAATGGCTTGACAGCCTTGCGCTGAATGTATGTTACACTTTCATCGTTCCTCTTTCACAATACCCTAAAAGTGATGCTTCTCTTTAACCAGCGTGAGAGCCTATACCACACGTCAGCACTCTATTCTACGCACATTGAGAATGTAACGCTACCGGTTCGGTACGTCATCTATCACATTCCTACGCATATATCCCATTTAGCGTTTGTTTGTAGGCTGAAATCTACCCATGACGACCTAACGTCCCTCACCTCTCTTCTCACGTGGAACACAAGCACCCGATTTGCCCACCTCAACGGCGTACTCCCGCTCAGCCCTTCGCAGTCGACTACGACCTTCGAGCGCGACGTCGAGAAGCGGTTGTATGATTATTCGTCGTTGGACAGCGTGTCGCATGTACGTTCTTTCCTGCGCATGCAATTGAGGTGTCTTGATGATGACCGATTCAAATAGGACACGAAGAAAGTGTGGTCACAACTGGACGTAACCAGAGGTCTAACATACGACGGCCTAATCGCGTACCAGAATTGGAACGACAAACGTGACATGCAACCATACAGCATTCACGCTCCTGCTACACCTCTTCCCTCCTCCTTCCCAACCATCCTCCCTTCTCCCTCTCCAACAAGACCGACATCGATCCCCTCCCTCACCACCCTCTCTTCAACCCCACGCACCTCAACGCTTTTCTCTTCATACGCTTCCTCTCTCGATAGCGCTCTTAAACGTCATACGGACGTGCTTGAGAGGATGAGGCTGGAAGTGGACGACGTGAGAGAAGTCAGGGATGCTTTGTGGGTTATCGAGGATGCGTTCAGGGCTGATGAAGGGTGGGTGGACTCGGTGGAAGATTTGGAAGGGGATGATGTTGAAGAGGACTGATTGTGGATCGAGGCATATACTCGTATGTACAGCACCAATGGTAAGCATGAACTTTTCAATCAAAAACCCTTGGCTTGATGTTACTGACAAGTCCCAAAAGTATACCGTTATTCCAGAGAGTGCGTCAATATCAATCTTTGTTGCAGATCATCTCCTCTACAAAAGTCCGAAAACTGTAGCTATGACTCCCACTTCACCAGCTTGACATCCTAACCCATTGTTCCTATTGATTTAAGACCAGTGCTGCAAGAAAACAAACAGACACGTTTCTGCGAGCTTTATCACGACCAGG
The DNA here is from genome assembly GCA_022160315.1 of Panus rudis PR-1116 ss-1. Classification (NCBI taxonomy): domain Eukaryota; kingdom Fungi; phylum Basidiomycota; class Agaricomycetes; order Polyporales; family Panaceae; genus Panus; species Panus rudis. Next base: position 34,198 of record MU275335.1, read on the forward strand.
ATACTACGCGTGCGTCTCGATGGGGGTGAGCTTCATCGGGAAACTAGGGCTGTTCGAGTCCTTGCCAACGGTAGGGTAGAAGACCCCGGAGAGGTTCCAAAACAGATCGTCCTTACAATCGGGAAGAGAGCACTCGAAGCTCGTCAACAAGACAGACAAAATCACCTCTATAGATCAGACACTGTGGATCAGTATCGAGCAAATTGGACCGACGCAAATTAGATACGCACTCATTTCCAGTTGCGAGAACTTGAAGCCGCTAGGAGAAGTATATCGCTAGTGAGAAGATGCAGAGAACAGCCAGTCAAGAGAGCCTTACATGCATGCCCTGGATCCTCCAATGAAGGTCATCCTGACATGTTTGTTAGGATCAAGTACTTTATGCGTAGTCGGAACACTCACAAGTTCGAATAGACTCCAGGTATGTGAGCCTCAGTGACTGTCTCCGGCAAGGGAGAGAGCCAACGTTCGGGTTTCCATTCTCTCGCATCTTCTCCCCAGATCTCCGTATTACGGTTGATCGCCCGGATACCAGAAGCAACGTATGTCCCCTTCGGGATATGAATCTCTTGGATCATGCTTCCGTCTTCCTTACGAATTGGTTTGGAAAGTGGTAGGACTACGTCCTGCCAAGTCCTATCACATATCACATATGTCAGCGTTGCGTTCGTTCATTTCACTTCGTACCTACTCTCGATTGACAAATGTGACTGGTGAGTACCTGTAACAAAATAGAAGGTTAGCACCATCGGATATATGGCGAACAGGACACCCTGCTCACAATCTCAGTGTCTCGCGGCAGATAGCATCCAAGTAAGGTAGAGTCATCAATTGATCATGAGGTATATCTCCCCCTGCAGCAGTGCGAGCTTCCTGGATCTCCTTTCGCACCTTCTCTTGAACATCGGGTCGCTCGGCCAACAGGTGCAATGTACGTGTCATAGCGCTCGTCGTCGTGTCAGTGGCCGCAAACACCAATATACTTACGATGATTTTGAATTAGAAAGTCACCTTCGAGATGGGAGCTTTAGTAGTACGCACGACATTTCCCCTGATAGCTCTGCCTCATCGAGTCGGTCTGCATCCGAAGCATCCATGTTGGCTCTAACTATGACAACATTAGTGATGGTCAACCGAAAAGTCTTCCCACTTACGCAGGATACTCAGGATATCATTGCCTTTCGCCACTTGCTGGACAACAGCTTCATCCCCCGCAGCTAGAGCGGCACGTTTTGTGCGAAGGATCTCTCGAGTGCTGGCATCCATCACATCTACTATGTGTTTCAAATGCTGTACTCGCCTGCTGGGCAACTTCTCGACAATCCATCTACGAAGCTGACGAGAACCCACCCCATGGAAGATGTCGCTGACTATTCTCCACACGGATAACGAGAACACCGTCGGGCTGTCGTACAGTACATATGGGTGAGTTCTGAGCTTGATAGATACCGAGTGCCTCCACGACGTACAAGAAATCTTTCATGGCTTGGGCATATTCGCTATAGTATCCCGGGTCGGTGAGCGGATCGAACGAGTGTCCTAGACCACCTTGTCCAACAAGCTCCAATGCAGTACGATGCATCCAACGTAGTATGTCCACCTCCTGAGTAGACCCTTTCAGTTGGTTATTGATACCTTCCCGCAGCTTCATGCAAGAAAATCAGTGAGGGGTAATTTCCATCGAGAGATGGTTGACGCACATTGTTTGCGACCTGGTAAAATATTGGTGTCATATGTCTCATGTGTTTGATGGAAAAGACAGGGTTCAACATCTTGCGATGCTTTCTGTGCTGTTCACCTGCGGAGGTAGCGTCAGGTAGAGTGATATTAAGTGTACGCATCAGTATGTTCTTACCGGTAATAGACAACAGACCCGGGCCAAATCCGATTGTGAGAGAACTGTGGATTACAGTTACAGCATTCGGGCAGAAGAACGAGCATGGAAAAAGCTTACTTATTGAACCATCTGGGGCGTTCATACGCCCACTGATCCTTGACAAAGATATGGTGCAAAGCTCTAGGATCGAACACGAACAAACCCTTACGCTGTAAGTGACCAAATCATTGTTATTTCAGAATAGAAGGCATCGAAATAACGGAGCATTGCACGCACTCCGAACAAACCATTCAGCTTGACAACTGATTCATACTTATCCGCCAACTCATCGTGAAATTCCCAACTGTCTCTGTGAAAGAATTGACCAAAATTTCCTAAAGGTGTAGTCGCAGATTCGTCGGTCAATATCCCACACAATGGTCAACAAAAGAGATACCCTTGAACCATGACTCCGCCGACGGTCCAGGTATTCCGTCAAAAGGAGACTTGATGAAGACGCTGCGTACTGCTCGCCAAATGAACCAAGCAATGGTCAATGCAAGAATGCCTTGCAGAAGGCTCTGTTCCGCAAGGACCATGGTGGCTGTTATCAAGAACTGATTGAGGGAGCAATGAGGAAGGGTGGAAATGCAGCTCAATGCTCATGTGCCTCCCCAATATGTACTGGCAATGATCTAACGCGCAGGGAAATCTTCATTAGCCCTGTTTCCTTCTTTGCATTGTCGTCGAACTTAAAGCGGTCGCAGGTGAGTCTGAGAAACCGATGGTAACGGCCATGCGTCAGTAATCGATAGGTAATGGGAACAAGATCGTGTGCCCTGTTGCTTTCAGCAGCTTTCAGCCTACACTTGCCATCAATACCACCCAATGGGCCGCGGTCGTCGACGGTCTGCTGCTCACGGAGATGTCAGTGAGCCCGAATCCGACCCCATCGCATCAGATGTTGGCGAACCTACCGGAGAATTTCAATGTACTTATTGTTCTCACGACTGACGAGCCGATGGCAAAGAATGGCAGTAATGGATACGTAGCCAAGCCGGCACGCTTCTCCTCCGCTCCAAACGTCGGGGATGTACAGAATTTATTAGAGAGGTTGAGGTAAAACGTGGAGAATGTGAGGGAGGTGACTCGGAGGAATATGCTGTGGGTGGACCAATCTGATTACGCTTGCTTCAACTTGTCCATAACACCAGGTTTTAAGTTGATGGACCTGAGACTTGCCTGAGTCTACCGCATACAAAGGGCAAAGGAAGCAAACGGACGAGATCCAGTAGGGCAACCACTGGTAAGGCGACATGCGCCCGCTTCGACGCGGGAAGCATCCTCGGAAAAGTACACAGGAATGTACGCGGGGTTGTGGCGGTAATGGAGCGAACTCTAGAGGCAATAAGCTTTCTTCGGATTAGGTTTATGCTTCCACCAAGGCTGCACGCTTGCTTACGGAGGCTCTTGGGTACTGACATCCATGACATCGACTATAACTTTGCCGTACTCGTAGCTAGATGACAGTATACGAAGTCGCCGCGGATCTATTGTCCGAAAGACGTCGGCCCTTGACTAGGTATCCTCTGGCACAGTAATGAGGAGAATGAACTTGAGCTAAACCGTACGGTCAATCCCATCTCTAGTGGCATGCGCTTCAGGGGCCCAAAATGAACGAAAAAGTCGAGTCCTTCATGGTCTGCCAGTGAGCATACTCGCCGCCATAATACTCCAGGTCGGTGAGCAAATCAAATGAGTGTCCTAACTTGTGTGGGTATACGGTCTTCGAAGGAGAAAGGAGTGCCACGCACGGTCGGCGTACTTTAAGTTGGCAACTTGGTGGCCGCAACTTGCGACCAAGTGGTCTCGTGCCCGCGTCGCCGGGGTCGAAGCCTACGTTGTAGGAAATGTCTTACCGAGAAAAAATAACCATGCTGATATGGCCGAGTCGTTAAGGCGAGTGATTTGAATTGTATTCAATATCACTTGGGCATTGCCCGCGTAGGTTCAAATCCTGCTGTCAGCGTTGGCGATCAAATGCTCTCTTATTTTTTGTCCAGTTGAATCGTTGTGCTGCAACAAAAGGGAACAGACACGAAACATCAGGTCGAATAAAATCTTGGCTCGCTCGTTATCGCAGATGCTACACGTCAGCATGTGGCCTCAAATGCTCAATCGACCACACGTTTACATCTTACGGACCCTACGGATTCTCATAGGAAACGCAGGTTTATCTGAGTCTCTGCCCAGAGTTGGGAATTTGACTCCTGCGACATTCCAGACAACCTCTCCGACATCCTTATCCAGATCAAACTCAAATGACCGTAAGAGGACAATGAGGACAATTTCTGAAAAATAGGAAGGAGGCTTGTCAGTCCCATATGAGGCCGATGTCAGATCGAATACTTACTGGCTTCAAGTTCGGAAAATTTGAAGCCACTGTGATGTTTCCGGTCAGTATGCTTTGCTAACAGTCAACGAGCAAAAGTCCGACGTACATGCATGCGCGAGGTCCCCCCATAAATGACATCCTGTTCATCGTCACAGGTTAAGCACACGCCTCAATAAGTTCCACCACTCACTGATTTGAATATACTCCGGGCACCTTTGCCTCAACTACGGACTCCGGAAGAGGAGAGAGCCATCGTTCAGGCTTCCATTCTCTTGCATCCTCGCCCCACGACTGCTTATCGAGGTTAGCAGCACGCAAACCAAGGATGATACTGGACCCCTTCGGTATGGGAATTTCATGGATCATACGTCCGTCCAACCCTCGGAAAGGCCTTGATAGAGGCATTACCGTGTCCTCCAGCGCACTATCAGGGAGGGTCAACTCACGCTTACACAACTCAAAATGAGATCTTACTCTCGCAAGACAATGTTGATTGGTGGATAACTGATGTTGAGGCCTCAATACGTGAGTACACGTCAAAAGCATCCACGGAGAAGTAACTTACGCTCTCAAGGTCTCGCGACAGACAGCATCCAATAATGGTAGTGTCATCAGCTCATCGTACGGTATATTTCCGCCTGCACGCTCAGTTGCCTCCAAAATCTCCGCTCGTAATCGCGCTTGCATATCCTTATGTTCAGCAAGCAGTTGTAAGACCTGTACGAGCATGGAAGACGTGGTATCCGTTGCTGCAAAAAGCAAAAGGCTTGTTGACGCCATTTAGCGAGGGCTTCATCCAACCAGCGTATTTGGCACATACGACATTTGCGCAGTCACTTCCTCTTCTGGAAGCTTGTCTTCATCTGAAGCCTCCATGTTAGCCCTCACTGCGATATCCATGTCAGTGATTGTCGTGTTCACATTTGGTACCTTTACTCACGCAAGATACTCATGATGTCCTTCCCCTCTCCGATTTGCTGCGAAACAGCAGCATCACCCGCTTTCAACGCTGCCTTCTTCGCTTCATATATTTCCTTTGACCTGCGCTCCAAGACATCCACGATATCTCGCACTTTCTTGAGGTCAGGAATGGGTATATAATCAATCATTTTTCGCTGGAACGCGGGTGAGGTCATCCGTCGGATATGAGGCAGGAGAAGTTGATACTTCGCAAGCGAAGCGAGTGTGGGCAAAAGCGCTTTGAGTGCTTCGGCATATTCGTCGGAAGAGGTCTTGACAAGAGGGTCCAAGGAGTATCCCAGACCACCTTGTGCAATCAGCTCCATAGCTGTCCGACTCAACCAATCCAGTATGTTCAGTGTTTTGGGCTCGTCGCTTGGTCCAAGTTCTCTGTCCAGGGCAGCGTGAAGCTACTTACAATGTTCAGCGGCAGCCAGGATTCTTAACCAATTAACGTACCTTGTCGACGACACGATAGAATAACGGCGTCATTTCCCTGATCCGACTCGTTGAAAACGCCGGGTTGAGGAGCTTCCGTTGTCTGCGATGTTCCTTTCCTGTGATACGGGTGTCAGCGCATACAAATTGCTGTCAGAAGGGTCATTAACCGTGTACTGCGAGTAAGCATGGCCCTAACGCGGCGTATTCTCCCCTACATAACGCAGACATAGATTAGTGGGGGTCAGGATTTAAAGGTCGGTTTCTACGCAGAGCGTACTCATTAAACCACTCTGGAGCAGCAAAAGCGTCCTGATGCTTGACTATAACGTGGTGCAAGCCTTTGGGGTCGAATACAAAGATACCTGGATTCTGAAAGAACAAATCAGAATTAGGCAGTAACAACACATGAACGTTTGCTTACACCCAACAAACCCTGTATCCTCACGACGGAATTATACTTGTCGATGATCTCATTGTGAAAATCCCATGAATTGCGGTCGTACACTTCGACCACGTGTCCGCCCAGGAACGACTTGACCTTAGGACCGGGAATATTACTGAAAGGAGATGGCGTAGTGAACCACCGAAGCAAACGCCAGGAAAACCACACGAAGACTGCCAAAGCAAGACTCGCAGGGATGTCCGAGGTCAGGGCCATGCTGTCCTGGACGAGGAAGGCACGGTGAGAGTTGGGTGAGAGAAGGTAAAATGCCAACACAACGGAACAGACAGCACCTTTATCTATTTCATCAATGATTCTCTTAGACGAGCAGTCAGTTTCTCACAAGGGATCCGGCTTTGACTGGACCACCGGAGACTCGCCTGAACAACATTTTGCGGAGAAGTCGTCCAGTCAGCGCACGTATACACCTGTTAGCGACCACGCTATTTCCTCCCTGACGCGCGTTCGTATGTATTTGTGAACTTGACGCCAGAAAGCTTGCCTCAAGCAATGGCTAAACAAGCAGGAACGGGTTTCCCGGTCCTGCATAATGTCTCATCTCGGATGGCGAGTTTCAGTGAGGCAAGTCTATTGCTGATGGCATTTTGCCACGTATACGTGAGGGTCGTCAGCTGAGCAATTAAAACATGGATACTCGGCATGAACCGCGACCCAGTTTCGTGCTTTTAAGAGATCAGCATCGATTCGAAACGTCGACCACACCAGGCTCATGAACTTACCAGACTTTGTAGCATCCGATGTGTGAATGAGGACCTTTGGTCATTTGAAGGGCTTGTGAAGCTTTGAAGGCTGGTACTATCACTGTGCTGAATAAAGTGAAAAGGCGTCAAGTACTAGTGTTCCATAATCTCATGGCAAAGGATCATAGACTTCTTAGTAGCCATAAGCGGATGGCCGTTTGCCATCCACTATTTTCATCAGAGTACCGGTCCCCTGAGAGGTTGAGACGCGACGACTTGAACTTGGAGACGTGTCGGGTCCCACAGCTGACGGTCGCAAAACAATAGCAGATACCAAACTTCCTAAAGCCTGAGAGAGTTACGCACCCTGGCTCAGAAGCTTTGTCTTGTCCGTCAATTTGTTGTAAGCTCGAGGTTCATATTGTCAGCATGCGCAAGAAAATGGTCGGCTGCATGACAGCGATGATGCAGCAAAGGGTATCTAGCAGTGAATTTTATTTGATCAGATGTGAGGAACGGATTCCAATAAAGTCGTTGTCAAATGACATCCAGCGAGAAGAGACCTGAAGAGACCTGAAAACTCGAGAGACTTTGTTCATTGAACGTGGGAATATCTTCGGTCGTCCCAAATGCGGTAATAGAAGTCCAAATATGGAAGTCAGCCACCCATTTATGGTCATGAGTCCTCAAGGCTTTTCGACGCACCGTCTGCTCGTGTTCTTCTTCGTGTTCTCCCCACTCTTTACCAACTTGGACTCCCTTCATCGTGAGAGATCAATGAGAGTGGGTGATGTTAATGGACCAACTTGGTAGGACAGAACAAAGTTCAACAAACTATTGGATCTCTCGCAGGATGTCAATATTGCAGAACGGTTCATGATGATATTACGACGTATACACTAGGAAACACGACAAAACGAATGCCACGGCGAACTTAATGTACAAGACGAGGGAAAGACATGCGGTAGCAAAGTATGTCACTTCACGAGATCGCAATCCTCTTGGGAGCTTCTTGGGGCGAGACCCTTGGGTATGTCACCGTCAGAATACCATTCTCAAGCTTCGCCGTGACGTCCTCGGGCTGTAATGCGGACGTTAGATGCTATATCAACACTACGACAAGACGAAAACAAAACTTACCCTAATGCCTTTCGGTAGCGCAACACTCCTCTCGAACCTACCGAAGCGTCTCTCCCGAATCGCGTATCCATTCTCATCGTGCTGCGACGAGATCTTGGACTCGCCAGAGACAGTGAGAACGTTTGTGTCAGACGATACCGGACGGATGTCGATCGAAACATCCTCCTTCTTCAGGCCGGGAAGTTCGAAGGTAGCGGTGACGATATTCTGACCGGCATCCTCATGAATGTCCATCCTATATACAGTAGAGTCAGCATACAGTTCCAGACCAAAACACAATCACGTTGAAACGTACCTTGGTCTCAAAAGGCCAAGGTCGGTGCTGGGCTCAGGACGGCGTTGAAGCTCGTTACCGTGGTGCCGTCGCTTGTGCCCGCGGCGACCATGTCCACGGCGAGCGACTTCGTTACCACCTTCTTCAGAAGTACGTGCGTCAAAGGCTTCGTCGAATAGCCTGTCGAAGTCAGCAAGCGAGTAAAGGGGCTCAAGCAGCCAGCTGTCTGAGAAGAGCGACATCTTGTCTTGTCGTTCGTAATTAGTCGTAGAGTAGAGTCGTAAAAGATCGTGAAGTCGTAAGCTGCGTTTGGGAAGTTCATCTAGGTAACCTGGCCGGAATTTATATAGATGAAAGGAACTTTCGAAGTTACCTGCCCCACAGGATTCAACTTTCGATGACCTTCGTGGTTGTGCAGTCGAAAGCGGGCGAATTGTCGAGATCACGAGAATGGAACATTGCAGAAAAACACATGCCTTCGTTCTGGGTTTGCTGCAGCAGCTATGACGTCACCTCAGCGTCACCAACTGCAGTATGACCTGGGTATGACGCCTGGGCAGAAACGATTGGAAGCTTGGCCGAACTTGGCGAAAACGTATAAAAGGAGGACCTCTCCAGCTCATATGTCCCCCAAGGAATAGTCAGCACAGTAATCGTCTACACTCGTTTCGCTTTCACGGACTCTTTGTTTCTTTTTTCTTCTCTCTTCTCACGAATCTTCTGTTGATCAGAAATGGCGCTCTCACGTTTCCTCTATGAGCCCTTCTTCTCCCTCTCCGACTTCGACAGGCTCTTCGACGAGGCATTCAACGCCCGAACTGGTGATAACAGCACCAGTGGCAACGGTCAAGTTGCTCGGAGAGGTCTTGGCGATACCACTTTGAGACCAAGGTATGTTTTCTTGACTGTTGGTATAGCTTGACTTCGGATTCTAACGCTTCTCTATAGGATGGATCTTCATGTCGATGACAAGTCCAACCTTGTGACGGCGACCTTTGAGTTGCCAGGGCTGAAGAAGGAGGATGTCAATATTGAGGTCACGAACGGTGTTCTGACCGTCTCCGGTGAAACCAAGCAGGAGGAGAACCGGGACGAGAATGGCTACGCCGTTCGCGAGAGACGTTTCGGAAGGTTCACAAGGTCGCTGCAACTCCCTCAGGGCATCAAGGTAAGCTTCCTCTGCTCCATGCATTTGTTTGACATTTGTGCTGACTCCGTCTTTTAGGAGGGTGATATCAAAGCGTCCTTGGAGAACGGTGTCCTGAATGTTACATTCCCCAAGACAACACCGGAGCAGGCACCGAAGAAGATTACAGTTTCATAAGATGCTTGCGACGGATTGATTACGATCGCCCCCACGACGATTGTTCCTTCACTGTAATTGATACTTAGTTCTGTTATCAATACAGTTATACCTGCACTATAATCCCTGTCCTGTGTGATTTGAAGTAAAGATCCAATATTCAGCAAGAGAGAGGAGTCTTCGAGACCGTGTTCATCGTTTCAAATGTATACGGTGCGCGTATTTGAATCCTTGCAGTCAATCGTTGACTCATACAACATTACAATAAGTAGAGTTCGGTTGAGCCGAAGATTAACGGGTTGAACCACTGGCAGCAGGCCTCAGCCTGAGTGCGACTCGTCTGGCCATATGTCCCCTGAACCAGCCACTTTCTAAGCCATTGAAACTCCACTCCTCTGAGATTTGTGAGTTCATGAGCGGCTCACGTACTACCTATACTATCACTGTACCGGTAATGCAAAATTTTGACTCCTATTCAAATTTTTCTCTGGCTTATGCACGGGTGCTGCTCAAACCTCGCGGAAAGTACACCGAAGGGTCTCTACTCCTATCCAGCGAGATTTCAGAATTTTTGAAGGTGTGGGTGAAGAAAGCGAGCGGGACGATTTGGACGATCTCATTTTGTCCAGTAATGCAAAATTTCTCCGAGCGCTGATCCAAGGTGCCGCGTAGAGGTCTCGTATTCAAAGTTGACAGCATTCCTCTCAAGTGCTTCTCTCGGAAAAAATGTCTCAAGACACAACAGAGCGTACTCAGCATGCTGGAAACATTTCCGGTGGAAATAAGGACGCTAGGACATGAAGCGAGCCTGATCAAATTTTGCACTCTACCCAAGTTGAGACTTCGTACTCAACTATCGAAGTGACATTGGGTGTTTTCAATGTCAAAACTTTACAGTGGCATTCACCTACAAGGATGGTACTTGTATATGATTTTTGCATAATTTTAGTGGGTTTCAGTGAGGTTTGAAATGAGAAAGAATCACTTTTTGCATTACTGGCGGCTTTGCATTACCGGTCCAATGATAGTAGGCTATAAGTAGTATGTAACTCAGGTCCAACGTTCTAGGGATTGCGCACCTGGTGTTCTCTGCAAGCCGATGTTCGTGAGGCCCGGGGCAAGAGCGCAATGCAAAGATCAAGGACATACTTCAAGGTGATGTGGAGATCCTTCATTTCAAACTGGGCTCCTCGATGATGATTCTCACCACCTGACTCCCTGGGAAGCGTCCTCGCTCTCAGAGCTTGATCATCAGGAAGAAGAGCGATTGCCACAAGGACACGACGTGAGTATCTTCCACATCGTGCTGTCACTCAGGGTCATCAGCTTAGTGGTCGGAGTGAAACCAAGTTCCCCGCATCTGAGCCTTGATCGGCCTTCCAGTGGACCCCGGGTCCCAAGATAGTGCTGAGGTAGTCCTATGAATCCTCAGGTTCGTCCGAGCCCAAACCATTTGACACGGCGAAGAGTCAATCGATATGGGTGTGTGTCAATAAAATGTATGTGACAGGTCCAGAACTATTAGCGTTGCATTACTCCAGCTTCTCATTGGCCGATTTTCTGACTGCGCACAACGCGGAAAGGGCATGCCAGTTGTACCTTCCCTTGTGATCTGCTCCGCTTGCTATATCCTCGAAGCATAAATACGCAGACAGGCCTCCATTGTTATGTTCCTCACTGTCCCAGCCTCGGTGACAGTCTCGCATCACCATGCAAGCTGCCGCTTCCCCCAAGGTCGCGGAGCCACCCTTCGACGGTCAGAATTATGGCGCAGACATCATCTTACGGACCTCCGATGCCGTCGATTTCTACGTGCACAAAGCCATCCTGTCCATTGCATCGACATACTTCAAAGATTTGTTCGCAATCCCCCAACCCAATGATGCCACAGATGACCATCCTAAATCTCTCGATGCCATCCCAGTCTCGGAGGACAGTCAAACTATTGACTATATCCTCCGCCTCTGCCACTATCCTGTCGATGAACCTGTGACTGCAGGGTTGAAAGGGGTGACCGCAGCGCTTAGCGCCGCAATCAAATACGATCTCAAGAGAGCCCTCAGAGAACTGAAGGGTTCACTCACAGCTATGACGGACGCAGAACCGCTCAAGGTCTATGCCGTCTCCTGTAAGCTTGGCCTTGATAACGAAGCGGAAGCCGCTGCGATTATGTGGCAAGGGAAGGCGAGCACGCTCTTCAACCCCGCTTCGACCGCTTGTACTAGTTGCTGTCGAGGCTCGGGGAATTGCACTTGTCCCTTCGACAATTCATTCATGCGAACAATTGCAGGCGGGAGCTACGATGCGGAGGCATTTAAAGTCATGAGCGCGGGAGCATACTTCAGGCTCTTGCGAAACCTTTTGAAAAATACAGAACACTTCGCAGGCGCGAGTTCAGAGCAAGGTACAGAGGGAGACGAGGACGATGATCGCCGCGCGTCACCGCCCTGTGGGCTGCTGTTCAATAGAGGGGATGCCGACCTTGTCGTTACCTCTTGCGAAGGGACAGAGTTCCGCGTTCACTCCCTCTTCCTTTCCATCGCATCCGCCCAAGGTCTAATAAACCGGAAGAAGGACAAGGGTGAGGGTGAGCATCCTGTTGTTGAAACAGATGTCGACGCTTGGACCCTATATCGAGTTCTCCGACTATGCTACCCATTATACGACGTGGAAATCAACAGCGATACCTGCGGCGTTTCTCAAGCGGTCCGTATTGTCGATGTCGCAACTAGATATCAGATTCCTCTTGTAGCCCTGGCAGCGAAGAAGATCCTGCGCGAGCATATTGACACATACCCTCTCCAGGTCTACTTCCTCGCCAGTCAGTATGGATGGGATGACCTTGCTGACGAGGCTGTCAATGAATGCATCACTCTCCCATCTCTCACCTCCCACGATTCATACACTCGGCATATGGAAGATGCAACAGCAGAATCGTACTATTCGCTGCTCAAAGAGTATCATTCTGCGACATTCCCGCATCCGTCCTATCGACCCCAAGCGACAGTGGGAAAAAAGCAGAAGAAGAAAGGGAAGAGAAAATAATACCTTATGCGTCGGATATTGTGTGTCGAGACTTCGTAGGCCAACAGGGTCCGGTGTACCTGCTATAGACGAACTCTTTGTTCAGTCGAATTCAAATTGAATGAAAATCCCATGACGAGACTATTTGCGTATACACTCACTTTGCTTTGAATGAGCAACCGCGGCATCCCATTCAGCGTTGTCCGTCAAATTATTCAACTTACAAAACGAAATCGGGGATTCCGTACTCCAGGCAAGGGGCATATGCGACATCACAGAACAGGGAGAGTGCACGGTAGAATACATACATAGAATAGACATGGCCGGAATATCATACAAAATACGGCATGTTGCCCTGCAAAGACAAAGCACATCAGCATGATACCCAGATATATGCGCACTTATCTTCCACAAAAAACACTCACCATCTTTCTATTCTTCTGTAACCCTTTATCCCTCTCGTTCTCTTCCGCCGCTTCATACACCGTGAATACTCGCTCCCCACCCTCTTTTACGGTGAGTATACTCGCCAAATTGCCACAGCGATAGCAATAATTTGGCGCGGACCACACGGTAACGAGCTGTTCGTCGAACATATACTTGTACCCTTCCTGGACGAGCTGATGCGCCCGTGCTATCAGCCGCAGTGAGTTGACGTGGTTGAACTAGGAACAGGGTGTGAGATATATGCTATGGAGGAGCTTGTCTGATTTACCTCTCTCGTTACGCTTGCCCCGAATAACCAACCGGCTCCTCTAGGACTCACAGCCCAATTCTCTACTTCGTCTGGGTCGGACCACATCAAATCTGCGTGAGCACGGTCAGCGCAAGCTTCCCTGATCATAGCGGAAGTAGCATACCGCAAAATGCGCCTTCGTGCGGAATCTCCTGGGCTCTTGACAATACGCGTATCTGGTCAAGCGTTCTAATATCCGGTGAAAGCCCGCCATGGACACAGAGCGTTTCGCCATCTATAATCTGTATGAAATCTAGTAAGTGATGTTGGCTGAGTAGGATTGAGGGAACGTACTGCGGCAAGATTCAGGTAATCGAAGACGCTACAGCAAGCTTTCCATACGAGTGCACTGCCGTACTTCTGTTGACATTCATCTGTGTGTGGAGGGAGGCCATTGAGTTCGTTCCAAAGATAGGACCCTAGGTAGAATATGTACGCACCGTAGAACCCATATACTTGAGTGATTTGCCGACTTTCATGGTTCCCCCGCAGTAAAGTGACCTTGTCTGGATATCTAAGGGCCATCTGAATTAGTAGATAATCTCGTCTCAAATGAATCCGCGACGCACCTTGCCTTCAACGCAAATAACAGCGATACAGTTTCCAAACTGTAGTGTCCTCTATCCACAAAGTCCCCCTGCACGCACCACACGACCAAGTCAGACCAAGCCCAGAAGCAAATCTCAACAAACTCGGTCAACTTCAAGCCAAAGGACAACATACGTGCCATGAATATGTAGCTTGTCCCCGGTACATCGCCCCCTTTCCTCAGTAACTCCAACAAGTCCCAGAACTGGCCATGAATGTCACCGCAGATCGTCACAGGGCTCGACACTGGTTGGATATTCGATTCTTCCATAAGGATACATCTGACTTGGTCGCAGAGGGCCTTCATTTCTGGTTCGGAGAGATATTCGCATTGCTTGAGTTGCTCAATCCATCTGTCTGGGTTGGTGGTTATAGCCATGATCGTTCAGGTGCAGCTCTGCTAGGAGGTCTCTTCTAAGTTATGCTCTGCTTTGTATGTTTGAATTCAAGAGTAAGAACGGGTTGGATATGGAAGCAAGTGTGGCCAGGGGTGGTGAGATTGGAAAGAGACGATATGACTATTTTTAGTAACAACATCCTTGGCTGCCTCGAGCCACGAGCCTCTCGCAATTCGAGCTTGCCGCATAACTACCTCACTGTTCAAGGCGTTCGAGAGCTCTTGGACGTTTCCGATTCTCGGGTTTCGATAAATCGAGAACAAGTGCAATGCAAAATTTCGATTGGTAGTCCATCTCTGCTATACCACAGACCAACAAATGAATGCAAAGAGAATAATAGCTAGCTAGGAAAGCCTCGACAACAACGCAACCATATGAGACATACTGACTAGCGGAGGAAGGTATAATTAAGAGACACGGTATCTGAGGAAGCTTTCGTTACAGGTGGCCGTTACTGAAGAATAACAAAAATGCGAGACGAAACAATATTACTACATGACGGGCATTACGGTGGGTGGGCCAGAACTGCAATCGGCGATGTATGTCATTGTCAAAGTGCACCGGGTACGGTACGCCACTGTCCAAAGATGAGCATCGACCTGTATAGGCCAGTATAGGCCCTTCGATTGAGAACTGGATTCTGTTTTGACGTTGCGTCAGATATACACGGCGTTTTACTGGTCCGCGACAGCGAGCGAAAGGACGTGACAGAGCACCAAAAGGGCACATCTCATACGCGCTGGGTACCTCTCTGCTTGACGAGGAAATGCCGTCCAGCGAAGATGAAGGCGGCCGAAGCGAACATCATCACCTATGCGTTCATCCTTAGTTTCTTCTGCCTCGGAAACGACGGAAAACGAAGTACGTACTGCACTGAAGATAACGGCTTTGTGCCAAATGAATGTTGGTCCGAGTACCCTACCGTCAATAGGTGGACCAGTCAAGACACCGATAGCGGCGAAGAAGAACGCCACGCCCATGCGAAGACTGTGAAACATCATCGTTGAGAGGCACGCGATTTGCTTAGAAGGTTTATGACGCTTACCCTACTTCGCCAGGGGTATTCGATAGCTCTGCGGCGGTGGGGGAAAGTATAGAGACATCTGTGAAATACTCGCTTAGTATCGTCTTACGGGAAGCTATGGGGGCGCACTCAGGCGAAAAAGAGACTTACAAGCTCCAGAGAAGAAGCCATACAATACAGCGAAGACGACGATTCCAGCCGCGCTGGTGATACCCAATAAGGCTATAATCAAGACTCCGCAAATGATTGCAATTGGAATGAGCGTGTTGAATAGCCCGATTCTTTGAGCAAGCAAGTTAGGGAGCGTTCGGCCAAAGACGGACGCGCCGTTCATGATGGCAAGCTAACACAGCAAGTGGATTCATTAACCACCGAAGTGTTAGACGACGATGCTATATGAACACTTACCGTATAGAAAGCGAGTGTCGAGTCTACTCCATGCAGGATGGAATACAGTTGCAAATAAAAGTCTACGAAATTACCGTTTCTGATGTTAGTTACTCGGACTTGAGACGACTTCAAACGAACGAAGGCGCTTACACGGGTAGAACAGGGCGAAGAATGCCGATGTCACACTGTCAGATTCAAACCCTGTCAGTCAAAGATGTCTCGGGACAACGACCGTCTCCGCCACCGGCCACAGCCTGTTGACCTGGGCACGGAGTACGGGACATAACTCAAACAGCAAGGCGGAGAAACTCGACATACCCGCACACGGTCAGGACATATGGCACATCGGTGAAAAGCGTTTTCAAGCTTGGCAGCTCCTGTCTTGGTCTTGGCTTGCCAGGGAACATCAACAAACACGCAAGAACCAGGATCCCAAGCGTTAGGAACCCTGATGCGCGCACGGCCCATGCGAAGGACGTGTGCCCATTGTGGAGAAGTTGATTTAGCATGATAGGGTACACTATGCCACCTGCGGAGGAACCTGATGATACCTATCAGCAGCTGTCGTAACTGAGCGAAGCGCGCAAGAGAGGTGAAATGAGGGTGGACGTTGAGGGGAGCTATCTCCTCACCAGAGTTGACAATGCCCATGGCAAGTGGTCTGCGCTTTGTCCAATGGCGTGCCTGGACAGCCGTTGCTGGCATATACAGCATCCCAGCTCCAATCCCCATCCCAACACCTTGCGAAAGGAAAAGCTGGTAATACTTATCCGGATGAGCCAGCGAGAGCATGAATATCCTATTCTAGCTCAGCACGATGTTCGGAACAGTGATAGAAGACATCAGCTCACGAAAAGACGTAGAGGATTGCGCCTGTGATCACGGTATGCCTAAAATATCCCAAATCGAATAATTTCCCAGCAGGCAACCCAGTAGCAATGAGGAAGAATAATTGCGTTGAGCCAATCCAGCTAATTCGTGAAGCCGAGGCAGCATTTTCACGCGTATACAGGTCTTGGTATACACCGAATGCGTTGGCATAGCCGAAGGAGGCAAAAATTGCTAGCCAGCTTTTGCATACTGTTAGTTATCGAACGCAAGCTGAACATATCGAAAAGCTGAGCGCACCCTCCTACTATTGTCATCCATGCCTTTACACCACCCTCTTCAATCTCAGGCTCAGGCTCTGAGGGCACCTCAGCCGGGACAGGCGTTTCGGTACTCGTGCCGTTTTTGACGTCCAGTGCGATCTCTGACTCCGATGCAGAGGGCGGCATGGTCTGAATGTAGTACCAGCCAGCAGTTCCCTAGTTGGACTAGAAAGGGAGTAACGGTCTTGAACCGCAACAACAGCTGGGAAAGTCGTGGAGGGGAGGCAAAAGCTGCGATAGAAACTCCGAGCGATAATACTTATATTTACATACCAACCGCCTTGCGGTCATGCGAACTGGCTTGTCCAGCATCAGAAGGAGAACTGATGTAACGGCCAGACAGATGTCAGGGATCTCTCCGAACCCTGGCGTCTACGCCCGGATTGGAAGCTTTCATCTGCATTGGGCCGCACATGCGCCGGACGCTGAGACAGCATCTCCACAGCCTTGCGTGAACGTATTGGAAAGGGTTGAGCTTGTGAAGCATGCAATGTTGAAAAAGCAGCAGGGATGACATGCGTTCTCGATTCAACGAGGGGTATCGCGACCGCGGCCCAACTGGCCAGCAGCCAAAAGCCGAAGAGTTGGAGTCTTTAGCGTGAGATGACTCGCCGTTCGATGAGAAGTGGCGTATGTAGGTTCAGGACTAGGCAAGGACTAGGTACTTGAAAAGCATGATCGTCATGCGTCGATAGACAAATAAAGCTTCAAGAATTAAATCGCTGGCAATCCTGCATTATTGTAGAGACTCGAACGACCATATGCCTGCGACTTCGGTCAGGAACTGGTACAGTAACAAAGCGAGATATATGTACCTCCACAATCTTGAGGTACTTATCCTAACTAGAGGACAAAGTAATTAAGATGGCTCTTCCAGTCGTAAAGCTACTCCAAAGCTTCGTCTCATTCCTGCGATTTGAGAGCAAGCCGGGCCTAGGCTGCATAGTCCAGCGCCCACCTCAGGTACACGTGATCCATTATCGTGGGATGGATTTCATTTTCGGAGGAACGGAAGAGGGCCGACCTGACATCGACGTCGGAGGGCGGGAAGTTTTCGCAACAGCCATACACGGCCAGACAGTCCAGTCAACGCAAATATGATTCAGGGACTTTCATGTAGTTTTCATAAGAAAATCATCACGTTTCCACAAAGAAATCATCGAATTATCACAAGAAAATCATCAAATTATCAAAACCTAAGTTTGACGGAAACGTGAAAACTCGCCTATCTCTTAGATCAGCGCTCAGCGGCCGCCGGGGACAACATCAACGCAGCAGAGCTCAAAAAAAGAATGCACCCGGCACAACTCGAACCCTGCGCAACCTGTGGTAAACGACCGCAGATTCAGGGTACAGGCCTAACCACTCCGCCATTTTGCCCTTTGTTGTGTAAAGTATATTTGGATAATGTACCGCATGTGTTCCCCTACCTTCATGAAAATTTGTTACCAACATGCTCATTTCAGCATCAAATGTTCGTGAATGCATAATGCTGCATCATATCTGAGTAAACGCGATACGTCATATATCTCAGTCTCAGTGTATTTCAAGTCGAAGGTATGGTGGATGAATGTGCCAACACTAGTGAGGCTTGAGTCCGAATTTTCGCTAAGTCCAGTTACCGACAGAGGCAGCCGACTGGCACTTGACATTGTCACAGTGGTAATGTGAATGGTTCTAACAAAGCCAAAATGGCTGAGTGGTATAGATGATGGTCTATGTTGCTCTAGTATGCATGTTGCGGTTTGCGGGGTTCGACTCGTGGTAGTCGCTTTTTTTTCACTCGGTGCTATCTTCCTTGCAAGCGCCTTCATATGATCATCGGTGATCTGGTATACGTGATGGGAGAATTTTCATGTCCCCGTCACACTTAGATTTTGATAATTTTTTGATTTTCTGATGAAAACTACATGAAAAACCCTGAATCATATTTGCGTTGACTGGACCGTCTGGCCGTGTATGCCACGGCAGCCACGCACCCTATTGCTGATCGAATGCTCCCTGTCACAGACGGTAAAGCTCGTCGAGGTATAGTGGAGACAGGTGAGTGAATAAGCCACAAAATCCGCACAGTAACCAAGCAACAATGTTTCGTGCCAGTGCTAAATAGTAGACAACCCGTTCGAACCGGAAACAGGAATCTATTGACACCCGGGACGGCCGTAGTCCAATGTGTCACGGCCAAAGATGAACCTAAGATCTCACAATATACACCTGAACGGAGAAATCCAAGCCGTTCAATCGTCCCCTACCGTCCCTTCACATCCGAGGTTCAGTTTGGCCCTGGGACCTGCATGCTCTTGTATGGCGGGCTCAAATTTCAATGATGGTTGGTCGTTCCCAGCCGGACGAGTCACCCGTTGGGGGTATCGATTCGGGAGTGTATCTGGCATGCGTACGAGTTACATCAGAGACAGCTGATGATAGCAGCTACTGCCACGCTCATACCATTGATTGATGGAGGAATGGACCCAGCTGATTGCATTTGCTCTGAGACTAAATACCTGGAGCAATGATGGCGACCTGGCCGTGTATCGTCTCATCCTCGCCCCCATCTTCGGATGCCCACAGGGCGTAGGTCAGTTAGCTGTATATAAGCAAGCGCAGCGCTGAAACGGGCCCGTCCCTTCTTCCTGCCCTGCTAGTCGACGAGCATCCTAATGGACCCATCGTCCTTGGCTCCGTTGGCCGCCCAGGAAGCTGCTTTACACAGAATCACCGTGATCGTTCATTCGTTATGGGCCGCTCGTTATCTCTCAGGTGAGAACACTACCCCAGCGAACCCCTCCCTGATCTGACGCAACATGGTACAGGCGCAGGCCTGGTTGCTCTCATTTACGACCATTTCCTCACCATTAAAGATGAGATTAATCTGATATGGAGGACTAAGTCGTGGGGGCCGATTAAATGGGCATTCATTTACAATCGATATGTCGGTGAAGTCAGCCTCATTTTGGCTGCTCATGGTAAATTAAAGCTCTCCAAGTATTGTCTGAATACCAGCTGATGCACTGTAACAGTGCAAGCAGGATTCGCTGGCTCGTTGGACGATACGGTAAGCATCCCGATGAGTATCTAGGCGCAGCAAGTAACTCATGCATTTCATGTTTCAGGCGTAAGTTTCTGAATCATGCGCTAGGCGTGCTCAATGTATCAATATCGAACATGTAGCTGCCGAGGGTCGA
Organism: Panus rudis PR-1116 ss-1; assembly: GCA_022160315.1. Lineage (NCBI taxonomy): Eukaryota > Fungi > Basidiomycota > Agaricomycetes > Polyporales > Panaceae > Panus > Panus rudis. Next base: position 54,166 of record MU275335.1, read on the forward strand.
TAATGGGTGTATTCATCGTCGGTGTCATTTCCATGGCGTTCTCCAGCTGTGAGTACTCCCGAAATCTAGCTGAATCATTTTACATCACCATGACGGCTCGTCACTCACAACGCTCTAAACCACAGTCGTCATGGTCGTACAGATGTATTCGTTATGGGATCGCAATCGAAAGGCGATGTACGTTCTTGTCGCTGGTTTCGGCATCTGCTACACAGCGACGGTCGTCTTTGCTGCTCTGACGCTCAATGAAGTGCGCAGTAAGTATTTGCTACATTTTGACCCGCCATTGGGAAGAATCTTACACAAAATGGACCCGAAGAAACGATCATCTACATTCCTATAGCGGACATGAAGACCTGCGGACTAACGAAAAAACCTGAGGCGCTCATTGGCGTTTGGGCTGGCATGGTACGCTCCAGCCCCGCGATCTGTGGCTCATTCATACTAAAATGTCACTATGCAGGCCGCCTTTGACGTGTTCCTGTTTCTATTAACGCTTATTAACACGATGGACAGGCCCCATCGGCAGCATGTAGGAGTATTGACTGCGTTGTATCGAGACGGAGTAATTTTCTTCACTGTGAGCGTTTTAGTTTGCGCAGTCTAATTCGAGTTGACTGACGTGGTAACTTTCAGGCGTTGTTATCCCTACGTATATTGAATCTCGTCCTGAGTATCATTGCAGTACGTTGCGTTGTGTGCATTATGTTTGTCGTTTGCTGAACGCAGGACTATTGTAGGAAACTTCACAAATTCTTATTGCTTCCTTGTAAGAGTCCTTCATACTTCTTTTAATTCAGGGAAATGCTGACAGGATGTTCAGCTTCTCATGGGCAATGGTCTCAATTACACTTTCCCGACTCATACTGCGTATTGAAGCCCTCAAGAACAACCGACAATCGCTGCACATCTGGGATGCAACTCCAGGGATCATCGAGATGCAAACCAGAATCGACGTGGATTTGAAATGAAACCGAACGCTCCTTTCATTCACACACCCCCTTCTCACCACATCCACCCGTGTAGCATCTTTACATATTTATTTCAAACTCATTCACCCATTTGTAGCATCCTGGGTCACCCCGCTCACTTAATATCTCGCGGATGGCTCTATGTATGTACAAATTGTACATTGCGCCGCATCACCCGGTCTGGTGATACTTTTGACGTTGCTACTGTATTGTACGAGTGCAAATCCGTAATGCTCTTGGTCATGTTAACATCTGTTGTCTCCACAGACCATCGCTGGTCAACGACGTCCATCTGCCATATCTAACATTCTCCGCGGCGCCCTCTTAGCATCGTCCTATCGGATTCCCTACCCATGCGCATTGTCAGGAACTCATGATGGTTCTGTGCCCTGAACTGCTGCTGATAGCTGTTAGCCCTTTGCTTACGGTCATTCACAAAACAAGCGGTACCGCCCTGGTGAGAGAATGATTTTGGGATCATATCTGTTGAGCTGAGTGCAACACGATACGGGCGCTCGGCTCTTTCCGCGTATGTACTGAACGCGCTCCACACATTTCCCTTTCCCTCAGTCGTTCTACCACCATACGGCTGAGGTGAGATTGTCCGTCTTTGTATACACGCATATAACTGATCATATTCGAGTAGTTAATAGGCGTGTTGTTTAGGTATATAATACAGTCGTTCTACCACCATACGGCTGAGTTAATAGGCGTGTTGTTTAGACTTAACAGGTTATGGGCCTCTAACTCTTGTCCCCGTAGACAGAGTGCCTAAACAACCGTCCCCCGGTGGTTCTAGGACCCATAGACGTGTCCTATCCCTCTTTCTTCGTGTCCCCCGCTTGTGTTGACCCCGGCGGGCACCGTTCTCTCTGGCTATCCTCGGTATGACAGGTTCCTCCTCTGCGGCCTTACCCACCACTCCTGGTGGCCCTCCCGCTGTCCCTTCCAAGTCCCCTGCGGTGCCCTTGTTACCTGCAGCAGACATCTCAGTCCCTATGACGACCCCTACGCCAGTTCCCACCGCGGGCGGGTTCGTCCCCGTTAAAGCACGCAAACCCCGCCCAATCCGCCTCATCAACTTGCCCTCCGGCCTCGCTGCTCTTCCTTGCCCCCAACTCGATCGCAAAGCAAAGAATTATGCTGAATGGAGTGAACGTACGTACCATCATCTCCGTATGTATGGTTACGCTGGTTACTTGGATGGGCGGGTTGTTTGTCCCGATGTCGACGAGGATCCCGACAGCTATGACAACTGGCACGAAAACGATGCTTGCGTCATATCCATCCTTCACAGCCGCTGCTCTCGTGACGAATACCTTTTTATCACCGCCCTAGGCCCTGTCTCCGCCCAAGTTGTCTGGGAGGCCGTCCGCAATCGTCATATCCAACGCGGTCCCTACAGCCAAATTCTCCTTTTCTCTCAGGTCTTCAAAATCCGCTTCTCTAGATCGGAGAATCTTGTCACCACCGCCAACCTCATCCGCGACCTCTGCCGCCAAATCTATGACAGTGGCGTCCCCTCCCAGGACACCTTCACCGCCATATGCATCCTTCACGCACTTCAGGGCGACTTCGATACCCTCCAGACCATCATCGGCTCTGACCTCAAACGTCCCGAGTACACTATCTTGGATCTTTTCGACCGCCTTATGCATCAACAGGACGTCATCGACAATGAATCTAAATCCTCGGGACCCGATATCGCCCTCGCCGCTCAGGCTCGCCCTCCTAAGAAACTTTGTTCGCACTGCAAGCGGTCTGGTCACCTTGCCGATACCTGTTGGGCGCCCGGTGGTACTATGGAAGGTAAACGCGATGAGATCTTGGCTGCTAAGCGTGCTCGTCGAGCGGGCACTTCAACTGCCCCACCACCATCCCTGCCTCCCTCTTCGTCTTCTCGCATCACGCGACATGTCGACTCTGCAGGTCGTGCCTTCATTGTGGACGGTACACAAGTCACTTATCTTGCCACCGATGTGCCTCCCGCCCCCCCCCCGAGTTCGCTGGCCTCGCTGCCGATGCTACCCCTACCTGGCTCGCCGACAATGAACGCATGCAATTCGAGGCATACATCTCCCTCTCTGATTCTTTTTCGGCCTCCATTTCCTGGTCGGCACCTCCCTCGCTCGCAGCTTTTCCCGCCCATGATTCTCCTGCATCTTCCTATCCGTTCTTATTCGATTCCGGCCCAACCACTCATATCTCGCCTAGCAAGTCTGATTTCTCTCGTCTTATGCCTATTGCCCCTCGCCCCATTCGCGGCCTTGGCGGCTCCACCGTTCATGCCACCGGCATCGGCACAGTCCACTTGACTGCTGGCCGCGGTCATCGCCTTGTCCTCAACAACGTCCTCTATGTCCCGCATGCCGCCGTTCGCCTGGTTTCCATCGCCGCCCTCTGTGAAGATAGCCGCGCTTCTGTTACCTTCGCCCAAGCTACTGTCAAAGTCCTCTTGCCAAATGGATCTGTCCTCGCCACCGGTTCTCGTCTTCCTGATCGTCGTCTGTATGCCCTCCATGGCCGCCCCCCCACTGTTGACCACTCTTATCTCGCTTGTGCCGCCCCTACCCTTGAGACCTGGCATGGTCGCCTTGGCCACGCCAACTATGAAGCCGTCTATCGCATGGCTACCCAGCAGCGCGCCCAAGGTATGCATATCGACCTCTCTTCACATCCGCCTAAATGCCCACATTGCCTCCTCGGCAAACAGACACGCTCCCCCGTCCCGCATACGCGTCAGGGTGTTCGGTCTAAGGAGGTGTTGGATTTGGTCATGGTGGATGTGTTCGGACCTTTCGACGTTACTTGCAATTCTGGCTCGCTGTATACACTAGACATCATCGACGATAAAAGTTCTTTTGCATGGTGCATCCCGCTCAAATCCAAGGCCGAGGCGTTCACCCAATATCGACTTTGGCACCGTGCTAGGGTCGTACAGACGGGGCGCCAGATTCGTGCCGTCCAGATTGACTCCGGTGAACTTTACTCTACGGACATGCAGACCTTCCTCGCTGAACAGGGCACTGCGCTCCGTCGTTCTGCTCCATACACATCCGCCCATAACGGACGTGTGGAACGACTTCATCGCACCCTTGCTAATAAGGCTCGCGCTATGCAGGCTTCAACCCAAGTACCTCCCAACCGCTTCGACGAATTTATGCTTACAGCTTGCTACTTGTCTAATCGCACACCCACCTCGTCGCTGCCTAACAACCTTACCCCTTACGAATCCTACTTCGGACAACCCCCCAATGTCTCCCATTTACGCGTTATCGGGTGCCGTGCGTTCGTCCTAATTCAGAATCAACACAACCCCAAACAGTATTCCCGTTCTATCGAGTGTGTCTTGATTGGATACGGGTACAATTCCAAGACATACCGGTGCTACCACCGCTCTACCCGACGTGTCATTGAGTCTTTTCATGTTGCTTTTATTGAACCTCACGAAACTAGTCCTCGTTCCCTTCGTCCCGGTGTTGTATTGAACAATCCCTCGCCTTCTGCTTCCGCTGTACCTAGTTCTGTACCTGTTGTTCCCTCCACTTTGTCTTCTTCGTCTTCGTCTCCGCCTGTTATACTTGATGATGACCCCCCTTCCTCTTCTTCTCCCGATGTGTTACCTACTCCTGCTGTTCCCTTAAACCCCTCTTCTTCTACTTCTTTGTCTACTTCTTCCTCGTCTTCTTCTCCTTCCGATATCCCTTGTAATCCTTCCTCTCCACGCCGTTCTGACCGTCCTCGCCAGCCCTCTCAACGTCTTGCTGACTCTTTAGGCATCCACCGTGTCGGTCCTATCCAACGCGCCGTCGAAGAATCCCGAGCTATCGGTGAGCGTCTTCGTGCCGACCGTTTGGCTCGCCGCCAGGTGTCGCAGCCTGAGGAGGAGGTTTTCTCATCCAACGACTCGACCGATATCAACCCTGCCCAACCGGATGCCCCCACGTCGATTGCTGACGCACTTAGTCGCCCTGACGGTCCTCACTGGGAAGCAGCTCTCTTGGATGAATTCAAAGGCTTCAAATCACTCGACGTCTTCGACCTGGTACCACCCGATTCCGTCCCTACCGACCGCCGTATCCTCACCGGTAAAGCTGTTTTTGCTCGCAAATATGACCAACATGGCGTCCCTACTCGCTACAAGGCCCGCTGGGTCTGCCGTGGTTTTGAAGCCATGTACGGCCGCGATTACACACGCACTACCTCGCCTACCATGCGCATGGAATCTTTCCGTGTCCTCCTCCATATTGCTGCCGCTAACAACTGGGAGTTACATCAGATCGACGTCAAAACCGCTTTCCTTTATGGCGCACTTGAGCCCGACGAAGTCTGTTACATGTATCAGCCCCCCGGTTTCGAGGAACCGGGCAAAGAGAAATGGGTTTGGAAGCTAAAGAAGGGCCTGTACGGGATGAAGCAAGGCGGCCGCGTCTGGAACCGTACCATGAACGCTCGAATGTTGGAACTGGGCTTCACCCGCCTCCCCTGCGAGTACTGTCTCTATTTTCGCACTACTCCTGATGGCACCATTATCTCCGGCGTCCATGTCGATGACTTCGCCATGGTCGGCAGTACTCCCCGGGCCATCCAAGTCTTCAAGGACGAACTTCGCCGTACTTGGCAGATCTCAGACCTGGGCGAAGCTCAATTTTGCATCGGCATTGCCATCCAACGCGACCGCACCACTCGAACCATCTCCTTGTCGCAAACTGCCCTCATCGATAAAATTATCGGCCAATTCAACCTTACCGACTCCCACCCAACCACTATCCCCATGGATCCCAGCCTTCGTCTATCCCGCCGTGACCGTTCTGCCTGCTCGGCCGACGAACTTCGTGATCTCGACAAAACACCTTACCGCGCTCTCGTGGGCAGCCTCATGTACCTTGCCATTGGCACTCGTCCCGACATCGCCTTCGCCGTCCAACAGCTATCGCAATTCCTCGATTGCTATGCACCCTCTCACTGGGAAGCCGCAAAACGGGTCGTGCGATACCTTAAAGGCACTCGGACTCTAAAACTGCACCTTGGTGGCAACCACGCTGCCCGCCTCGTGGGATTCACAGATGCCAGCTATGCCGCTTGCCCCGACACTCGCCGTTCCACCTCCGGATACTGTTATTCCCTTGGAACTGGCCTCGTCTCTTGGTCTGCTCGGAAACAAAAGACGGTCTCGACTTCTTCCTGCGAGGCTGAATACGTTGCTGCTTCCGACTCTGCCAAAGAAGGGATATGGCTCCGGGCACTACTATCCGCCCTCAACCTCCCACAACGTGATGCTACCCCCCTGCTCTGCGACAACAACGGGG